>JAECUM010041099.1:0-24163 GCA_016617855.1 Megalonaias nervosa
ATATATATATATATATATATATATATATATAAGTTCATCCTGTTGTCTTTGCGTTGATCTGGCCGGGTCCAAAAAGGTCATTTGCACTAGAATTTCCAGTCATTCTATTTAAATGTAACTATTGTGTGAAAGCAACATACTCTATGTTGATTTTTTTATGTGTTGTGTGGAGGTTAGTAACTACCAGAAGTAAAAGAGTCTTTGTGCTCTTGAACCTATAACGAATGCACTTGATTTCATTAAAAGTGACGAAAAATGAATGCAACATATAAGTGTAGTCATATCTTTTGCACCATGTGCTTTACAAACAAGAATTTCATAACATCAGATACTTATTACTTCTCATCTATAGTTGGCGACGCTCTGGACTTTTTCTTTGTTATTATGTTGCATGTTTCGGATGACTAAATGCATTGTTCCGAAGACAAACAAACGCTAAAATGTGCATAGCAGAAAATGTTCAGAATTGTTGCTAATAAGAGCTTAATGCTACGAACCATTTTAATATCTGATAATATTATCAGTGCATTGTAGATTATTGTTTCACAGTAAATACATATAACTAATGACGTGTATCTTTTCATGTTTAGTTACTTGCATTTTTTGGGAGGTCAAGTTAGTAATTTGTTTCAAGAATTACATGACAAGACTTTGTGATATTTAGTTGATATGTCAAAGGAAATAAGGCTTGGTTTATTGTAACAAAAAATTGTGGCATACGTGTTGAGAAAATTAATCTCTTTGGATAAATGAAAACATGCCACTCTGAACGGTCTACGCTCTAAACCCTATTGCAAACGACAAAACGATGACTTAAAATAAACCTACTTAATATGGGAGAAGGTTATAGAATCCAATGATTATGCATACAGTTTGGAATGAAGACTCTACAAATGTTTTTATAAGAGATTAGATGCAGTTTCAGTGTAATACTAGAACGACCATCTGAAATTATGCATAGACGGATTTGTGTTTACGATTATTATTTCTGTATTAAATATTTCATTACAAATATATTTAATGCAATACTAACACCTGCCTGTTCAAAAGAAGATTCTAAAGTAATGCAAACTGTATTATAAGTCATTGAAGATTTTGGATTCATTATACTGGATTATACGTGGTCGTTTAATTAAGTTATTTACCGAACTACAACATCATCAGTGGTTTCATTGCATAATTCGGTAAAGTCTACAAAAGTATTATTTTTGCGTCAAGGAATGTACCACGTGTAGAAATATTGTATTGTAGAAATATCGTCAATATTAAAGATATGTCGATGATCATACATGGGTGCTCATTTCAAGTATCAATTACTCAATGAGCCGAATCATTTGGTCGCCTGTGCAAATCTCAAATGCCAAAATTCACTTGATAGCAAAGGCTCGCAAACGATAAAAATCATTTGATAGAGAGGGTTCGTGAAAGATAAAAATAATTTGCCTAGTTTTATAAAACACAGTCGAAATGAGCGCAAATGTATGATTCTACTAATTACGTGATGATAAAAGACAATTTGATTCAATAAAATCGTACCGGTTGTGTATTGAATCTACTTTTATGATATTGGCAAGCTCAAGCGTGTCATCTTCAGCATGCGTCAAACCGGGTGTACCATATTCATCATGTGCCAAAATATCTGGAACCAGCCATAATAACTGCATCAATAGCAATATATCTAACGGTAAGGCATTAAATACTCCTTGAATCGCAAACTAATTAAGTGAACAATGCCTATTCGCCTACTCTATCTCTTAACGGATTAGCACTTTTGTCTTGTGCATGTTTTGGTACGTTCATAGTTATTTTTCTTTTCCTTGCTTAGCATAATTTAATGAGGTTGTGCTTTAGTACTTCATGGACAGCTTTCAAGATTTTAGTGAGCATTCGTCAAGGTACATAAACGTGGTTCGCTGGTTAGCTGTCCTAGGAATCTGGCTAGCTGTCCCAGGAAGCGTGGTTCGCTGTCACATGGGGCGTGGCTTGCTGTGCCAGGAAGCCTTTAATAATCAATACCTGTTCCAGAAAATAACTAAATTTTATTATAGTGAATCAGAGGCCTTATAGTAACTCAGAGGCCTTTTGTCTGTTTTTCACAAAGCATCGAACATTTTATCGCCAAGACCCCCCCCCCCCATTAACACTGTCTTTTCTATTCGACTGTAGGCATTATTTATTGCATGTTTCCAGGTATGTTAACATTTATAGTCACCGTGATTTACATAAATATTTTCTCAATGCAGTTAATATTCGTTCAGAAGCATTAAAATTTCGCTCTCCACAGCATACATTTGTTATATCAATTTATAGCTATAAATTGACCGGAATTTGTTTCAAATGCGTGATTATATGCACAAATAAAGGTAATGTACTAATTACAAATTTGGCATATTGTCACTAACGTCCAATCGAACTATCCCAGATGTTTTTCTTATTATAAATCACTTTTAAGTAAATATCGTTACGACATAATGTATTGCAAATTGTCCCAGAATATGTTTATATTAAACTACATGTAAACTTGTTCTTTAATCCCGCCATGGAATATTGGGTTTATTCGTGCCGAATATCTATTGGTCAACGTAACGAGATTAATGTCTTTTGACCTGTACTTAAATATAAGTAGCACAATAATTTGATCGGCTAGACTTTGCGTTGTTTCATTTAATCACTGGTATTGAATAACTATGACAAGTATATTTTCTGTTCTCTGAAGGGTTATACAAACGCTTGAAGCGAAAGGTTACAACTAGTATCATGTATCTATATACTTCAAAGTGATCTGTAAGACACAATCAGAACAAAAACTACACTGCTATTTTTATTATTAATTCAATCGGGGATGAAAGCATTTTCCTGGTTTATGACAGAAATGTCATCATTTGGATGAATTACAGCATAAAGGAACTCTTATTTTCATATGTATCCTGGATGAATATGCTATGTGAATGGAAATACATACCAAACATTCATACAAATCAACTGAACAGTTTTAATGACCAATTAATTTCAAAAACATTCGCGTCTATGGTCTAGACTACGATGTCGCTATGACGGAACAGTTGTGATCTACACATTCCCTATTGTCATACATCTCAGTTTCGAACTGTTAAATACCCACGCAAAACAAAGATTTTAAACAGTACAGCAGAGCAAATAATTAAGATGAATTCATATTATGGAGATGCACGAGAAACCAGTTTATAATTCTGACAGATATGTGCATCTTATTCTGAAAATCTGCCGTTTTTCACTGCTGTAAGATAACTAGAAATGATTCGTAACATAAACTGAATATTTTACCAAGATACTCTGAGATACCACTAAGGTGGGTACTTTTTCATGTGAAAGCGAATTATATTCACAGTTAAATCCAAACTGTATATGACAAGTGTCCAAACTTCGGATCAACCTGCTGTCATTTTGTCGCATGACCGGAAAGGACTAAATAATGTCCCAAGTTGGAGCAATTACTGCTTTCATAGGTGAAGAGCTTTCAAGTATGGCGACAGCCTGTGCGTTGGAAAAGTCGTTTATTGCGCAAAATAAAATTACCCCGTACAAAAGAACTATCAATTGAGAACACACAAAACTTTGGATCATTTTGGAGCATGGTCTTGCCTTTTGGAATGAATTCTACAAATTTACCTCTTACAATCTGACTATACATTTTCCGTTTCAGCTTTTCTCTACAAATTTGATCTATTTTGATTGGGATAAAAGAATGCGGCACTATTGTTCTAGTGCTTTTTCGTCATCAAATTTTGCCATTGAAGTCTCATTTTTAACTTTTTCAGAATATCTCTGCAGAAAGTTTTGTTTTTGTTCATACATCACATATTCAATAAATATCACACCCTTCTTCATAATTATAGCACACCCTTCTCGATTAGTTATAGCGCACTTCTTAAATGGTTATAGCACACTCTTCCTTAACCATATTTTATTGCACAATACGATACAATGGGATTCTGCACACGCTGAAACAACTTAAATAGCTCTCTAACTACATGATATAAATATATCAACATTTTATAACTGACAACAGAATGACAAAATTAACATTGAACAAAGAGAGAGAGAGAGAGAGAGAGAGAGAGAGAGAGAGCAGTATTCACAATTTGAATACATCATTGAAATCGTACGGTATCATCTTTTATTAGAAGGCAAACCTATATATTCTACTTGCATACATGTTTGTAGATTCTATATTTTTCTTTATTTATCTCGCCTTTTCCTCAAAGCATTAAATTTAACAGTTATATACGGCACTAAGAGCAATTTTTATCATCAACTTAGTTCGTTTCTGACTTTACTTGGGACAGTACATCAAAATATGTTTTGTGGTTTACTGTGCGATCACTGCAACAAAAAGGGGTGTAAACAAGTTTAACGCAATAGAGATAAGCTTTAAATGTGCTTACATTATATTGTAATCTAGTATGGATGCCCCCAGGCTCGATGACAAAAATTAGGCATTTCACTGGATTCGTTATTTGGATATAGGAACGTTTTCAAAGCACTGTCAGATATGCTACATTGTGTATCCTGATCAAGATTGTTCCACATGGCTACTGTCGAAAGTATAAAAGATGATTTGGTAGAATTAATTTGGTAGAATTAGGCCCTTGATTGCAAGCGACTTAATTAATTCACGTTGAAGATTATAATTGGTTTGTTCCGACACTAAGGAAGGGAGTAATTCAAAACGATCGTCCAGAGTTATATAGCGTTCATAATTTTTGCATCTTTCGTCTAGATTGCAAGCATTCTTACCCAGTCTCCAAAAAAGAGATTGCCTACTGGTGTATTTTGTAAGGCCTATTACCATTATTGCATCTTCTAGGTGTAGTTTATAAAGTTTTTCGTAATCAGTCAACGAATATCCATCCCAGACTACAACAGACATGTCCCAAAATGGGCACGAGACAAGTTGTTTACAGTTCAGATACAATCTATCTGCTCTGTTTGTATTTTAGATTTCGAAGATTGGCTAAAGGAGATGATGCTGGTTTTACACTGTTATCATTCTGTCAAAGTCCAGTTGACATTTGATGAAAGCAATAATCCCAGATTACGATGAGAATACACATACTTAGGTTCAATATTTCCAGCAACAAATTCAGGCATATTCCGTACTTTATTGTTCATAAAAATAAACATAGCCATTCTGAATTAAACATTGAGAGTCATTACTTGGAAGATTGATACAATTACATTAAATCATTGTTCATGAGTAGTTCGATTTCAACACAATCGGGGAATGAATATTGCAAAAATGAATCCACATCCTGGCCATTTTATATAATGACGAGGTAAACAAATTTATTAATTCCAGTTTGAAGTTTAGTCTTTGGAATCACTTTTAAATGTGTTCAGATATAATGTGTGAGGAATTATTTATTTAAATTTATTCATTGGAATTAAAAAGTGCTCATTGATTATTAGGACTAAAACTCTATTTTGGGATGATCGTGATTTCATTCATAGACATTCTGAATTACATCATTGTGACATATCAAGACTGCTGGATATATCAGTCTATTCGAGACTATTGGTGCATCAACACATTCAATATTGGAATTCATTCGGAACATTCGAAACTCCTGGACTTGTCACAAAGCATAAAGAATTTTCTGGGATTTAATTCACAATACTATAAGTCCCTTTAACATTTTCACTTTGTAAATATATTTGTTGATTTTACTAAACTTGATGGCTTCGCTCCTTTTCTGTTCCTTATTTTTAGACCATAAAAATTCATCTTTCAAATTTTTTGGCGACGCAGCGAAGTGGATACATAGGAATAAAATTGGAAACGTCGTGTAAATCATCCTTTTTTAGGAATGGGATGAATAATCGCCAGTTTCCAACTATCTAGAAAATTCTGTTCCTTCAATACAGTTTGAAAAACTTTTACTGGTGCTCCTATTGTTTGATTGACGCCTTTAAGTATTCTGTGACTTGAGTCGTCGGTCCCAGAAACTATATTGCAAAGATTTGATTCACTGATATATGAAATTTGTTTATCTCTTTCTTTCAGATATTGCAATGTGATTCCAAATATCAAATTATCGTACTGAAAATTTGGGAGAGAAATATTACTATCATCAGTAGTTGAAATCGAAGTAAAATATTCATTTAATAAGTCATCCTATTCATTTGTCTTTATAGATGCAAATAGAAACATTATTACTTGTAACTCTGAGTAAAGGATACAGTGTGAAGCAGCTGTGTCTTTCAAAAGTGATTTTGTAATTTTCGAAAACGTTTTTGAAACTCTTTCTCATAACCGGTATATTGATCTTCAGCATACTTTTTATGTTATTTAATTTATCCCTGATTTGTTTGTTTGTGTTCGAATTGTCTAGACTACCATGAAATTGGGCAACTTTTCGTGTTCTGTCACTTTTCCTTATCAGTATTTTAAAAATCAAACCAGTTATCATTAGGGTAAATTGGTAGAGTTTTAGAAGGAATTCACAAACTAAAGAACTCGTATTATTTATAATTGAACACGCTTGATCAACGGTCAAGGAACCAGAATACGGATACATCTGGTATCTGCAGTTGTGGCAAAACATGTAAAAACGAGAGGGGCTTAAACTTCAACTTCAATGTACTAAAGTGGGCTGTCCTCCGATCCTGAATCAAGTAGAGGGCTGTCCTCTGACCCTGAATCTAGTACAATGCACAGGGCAACATGATGTGACGGAGAAAGAGCTGGACCAGGATACACAACATAAGACACCTCCAAGTGGTAGAGGATGAAAACTTGTTTAGTATTGAGGGGAGAATATAGATGCTTCGGCAGATTTGCAAGTGAGACTCGAGCTGGATATTCAGGAAGGGTTGCAACGCTAAATGAGAATGTTAGTCGACAGAACCTAAAAGTAAAATGGCCCCAGATTTCAAACAAGACAACGTAGAGACAGTTTAATGAGGACGCAGACAAACTATTCGAAGTAACATTAGCAGAAGTGTTTATAAAAAATTAGAAGCCATGGCCACTATTATTTACAATATGGGACCAGGGGATAGAAGAAAAGAAGCAGTGAAATACATGCCAAAGGGAAACCTCGGACTCCGGGAGATGGAAAACACAAAAGCTGAGAGACGTGGAGGCTGACAAGAAGGTATCTCAATACAGTGGATGTTGAGAAAAAAGTGGCTTAGAGACCTTAGAAATAACGTACCCAAAAGGCTGAAGACACGAAGAAGAACAGAGAACATATGAACAGAACAGGGCATATGGTAGAAGAGAGAACACTCCACAGCAATCCGTTGGCTTTGTCAGAAAGCTGCCAAAAGTCTTGAATGTCCGAAAGAGGAAGGAGAAGAACACTTGAGAATAGCCCACAGTAATTCAGATATAAAAGACGCAATGGCTGCATCAACCCCTGGACCAAATGGTGTTTCTTGCAAGGTTTACAAACACTGTCCAAGACTCACTAGAAGACTTTGGAAGCTAATAACGGATAAATGGAGAAGAGGTAAGTTGACAGAGAGTTGGCTGCTTGCAGAGGGCTGTTTATTATTAAGGAGGAGAATTCGTCAGGAATTAAGCGATTCAGGACAATGTCCCCTCTAAACCTGGAAGGGAAGATATGCCTAACCATTCTAGCAGGGCGTATGACTAAATACATGCTTGAGAACAAGTACATAGATACTTCAGTTCAAAAATGTGGAATTCCAGTATTATCTCATTGCCGTGAGCACACACGAGTCTTAATTAAGATCATCCGGGATGCAAAGGATAACAAAGGAGATCTGACAATGTTGTGGTCAGACCTCGATAATGCATATGGTAGCGTTCCATACAAGTTGGTGAATCCGACTCTAGAGACATATCATCTACTAGAGAGAGAAGTTCAGAGACATGCTTGAAACCTACCTCGAGCTTCACTCAGTCGAACAAAACAACAGCATTAGATTTGGACATAATGACTGGATGTACCATTTCGGTAGTACTATTTTCGGCTTTCAATGAAACTGCTTGTGAAGTCAGCAGAGAAGATGAGCCGAGGACCAGTTATGCCATTTGGAGTTCGGCAGCCTCCAACAAGATCTTTCATGGATGATACAACAATTACATCCAAATCAGTACCAGAAGGTATAGAGATTTTAGAAGACCCTCTAGACCTGATTAACTGGGCTAGGATGAAATTTAAGTCATCTAAGTCAAGACGTCGGGAAGGTGCAAGATAGATACATGTTCAGAATAGAAGTCATACACTGAGTGAGAGACCAATTAAGAACCTCGGCATGTAGTTTAAGGACATGAATGACAGTGATAGTGTAGCAGACATTTAGCGACAAGCCAAAGACTCAATCGAAGCCATAGAAAAGAATGGAATACCTAGGACATACAAGGCCTGGTGTTACCAGTATGGTATTCTCCTAAGAATACTTTGGCCACTTCTAGTGTACCAAGTCGCATTGACTACCGAGCAGTCGAGATATGTTCAATACATATCTGCAATGATGGGTGGGAGTGCCAAAGAGCTTCAGCAGTATCAGCTTGCACAGTTCCGGCAGCAAGCTTCAGTTGCCAATATCATCAGTGACAGAAGCGTGAAAGACAGTGCAGATGAGAAGGTGAGAGAAGCAGCACAGCAGGTACGGACTGGGAGGAAGTATGCGGTAGCAAAGACTGCTGAAGACACAGAGACAGAATCCAGACTGAACACACAGCTACATGGTAGACACAGTGGCAACAGGAAGTTTGTTGCCTGGAAGTTTGAAAGACCTAAATGGCAAGCCGCAAGCATCAAAGAGAAGCTTGCCATGGTCCAAAAAGAAGTACGTCTTGCAGAAGAGGAAGACAGATAAGTCAAAACTCAGTATATGATGTTCTCCCTTCATCAATAAACTTAAAGACATGGGGACAAACGATGACACAAACTCTAAACTTTTTAGGAGACTTGCAAAGTTAAAGCACGTGCTGTCATCCTGCAGAATACCTCCAATAGACGACCTTTATCGTTGGCGCCGTTGTAGATTACAACGTCCATCTGGAGTCACGAATTGTGAAATTCCTTTGTGTCATGAACTCCCCCACATTTAGTTAATGTTTAGGGCAGGCGATAATCACTAAAAGAACGAAGAAAATACAAAACATATAAAACGTTTATTGACAAATAACACTAATAATGCACACACTCGCACATTCCTACTAACATTACATCTCCTGATGATAGTAAAATGATAAATGAAATTCATTGAAAAGTATTGAAATCCTATTATTCAGCTCTCAATTTTAATTGTTGAATCCTATTATTGCACTATATTAGGAACTCACTACTAATATATATATATATATATATATATATATATATATATATATATATATATATATATATATATATACGTATTCTACACTAAATAACACTATTCAGTATTCACCTTCAGTATTGCACAGTGAGTATATCCTATGTTCACTCTTGGTAACTTGTTACACTCAAACTGTTAATTCGAATTATATGTATATCTGCTCCCAAACCTATCACTGTTTCTTTCTAAGGAACGGTAAAAATAATGGACTACATAATGTATTGGTCAGAAATACATTCCGTAGGTTATTATTCAGGACGAGGTTAGCACAGTACACTGCAACATATTTGAGACCTTTTTCGAGAGGCTAGGGATGCGGGGCATTTAATTTGTCTGCTTTAGTGGCCAACGTCAACTTCACCAATACCGGAAATTTGCGGTACTAGGAGCTGGACGAGTGTGTCGACTACCACTACAAAGAGGCAGAGGAAAACTACTGTGCCAAAAACGAAGCTATTTAAACCTAAAAAGGGTATGCGCCTCAAATCCGACAGTGCCCAATGTCATGCGATGTACAAGACCCTTCCCCCCCCCCGGTGGCAGCTAGAGTTCCTTTCCGCTGACACACTATTGATCTCCCACAACGCGATGCTATTGGGCCCAAGAACTCTTATTCGAGCGATATAAATAAACACTTTCCAGAAATGCCAATCTCTCTCTTGTACCACCAACAGGGCAGCCGGCACCAAAATATCTCTGTTTGAGTTCCATGGAGAAACGAGCAGCTGAAGTTTGTGCTAAACGACATCGTCGAGGTGGCCGTTGCGTCTGTCCCGCCTACAAAGAAAACAACACAGGACGTCGCTTTGGCTACGCGATTACTGGGCACAACTGTCAGGGGAGTACTACCACAAACCCCGGTAAAGTATGGGATATCAACGGCTAGATCCAATGGTTAAGTATTGCATATATATCTTGCGCAGAGTACCTGTCTCAAAACGAATGTGACGATGCTTCACTAACTGAGGTGGCATAGGAGTAGGAAATCAGCAAACTTTCCGGAAGAAGTTTGTCTCATATAATCAGCATGATAACGCCCGTCGTGACGTTGTAACTCGTGCAGACCTGCGAAGATGTGCTCCACCTTAAGCAACAGCAAAATAACCGCTGCGCCTACAAGCCACACAACATGCAACAGTTCAGTGTAGACGGCTAGACAACACTCGAATGGCAATGAGAGTTTCAACTGTTTGGAGTGCAACCACTAAACTGGGTCTTTGCCGCATTGTCCCGCTGATCCAGAGAACAAGTAAGATAGCGGTTTCAACTTCATATGTTGAGCGAGCCAGTTCTTGTTCCAACTCGACAGCACAAAGAATTGATCGCACTTGCTGCTCGGGTGACGGCACGTAAAAGCCAAAAGACTTACAGTTGGCTAGTTGATAATCTACGTGAAATTCTCTGTCTTTTTGCCAGTCACCAAATAGCACTAACACGCAGATTCGCTGACGTATTGATAAGAACTTGCAGCATACTGTTCGTCTTGCTTTCTTACATTGAAGTAATCGAAGTATTCTTTGCGCCTACGTTGGTACTCGGCCTGCACAGCTTGAAGTCCCTCCATAGTCGCGTCATGTCTGATGTGTTCGGCGTTGGCCGCATCTGGTTGCATTGCAGAGAAGAGAAAGTTTGAACTAATTAATGCGAGTATATTAACAAATGATACGCTGATCATGAGGGCAACGGATTCCATTATAAGGACTTGATAATATCAGCGAACATTATGCCTTGTATAACTAGCATGTAACATGTCCAACGAGTCAGCACTATGATGGTTGTGGCCCTTGATGTGTGTTTTGAAGTCTTAACTATCAAGGTTTGCAGGATTCTTTTTGACAGTTGTTTGTCAGTCATCAAATGCCCAATATTAAAGCCGCCGTATACTCCTCCATGCTAAAGGAGGACTCTGAGACCCTTGGTTTACGGAGGTGTAAGGATCTTACACCTGCGTTCCGCTGTTAACAAATGTATGTCGTTTTGTTTTAACAACAAGTGCAACACATACTACTATTCCATTCGAAAGGGTCAGACGTATGTCTAATATGTGCTACAGGCATCTGCAAATGCTTTTGCACTTGTGTTGCATGAACTTGTGCTGGGTCGCGGGATGTGGTGTTAAGAAGACCAGTTTCCAAAGCCAGGCTGCTCTAGTAAAAGTAAGATAGTCTCGCCTGATCTTTTATAACCATCGTTGCGCTTGTCGCTACTGGAGTGGCGTGCTTGTCGGCAGCATCCGCTTTTTGCCCAGCCAGGTATTGTTTTATGACCTTGACAAGTTTTTCATCGGCATCAAGTCTTGTAATTTCTTGTCGTTTTTGCTTTTTAGCATGTTAATATGTAATCATCCCAGCTAATGTGTGTAGTGATACTCACTGCACCTGAAGTAAAGGTGGCTGATGATGTTCAGCAAAGACGTCTGGATTATTAGATAACTTTTTAAATCACTTGTAAGACGTTCGCGGTTATCAATAGGCAGAAAGTGAAGAAGAACCCAGTGAAACAATCATTCTGCACCCCCACCCCACCCAGTTTTGCCTCGTATATGGCATAGGTCTTTGATACCTCTTCGTCACTCATCCTCATAAGGCATGAAAAGGTAAGATGTCGGTTTACGTATTCATTCCCTGCTCCAGACGCCACATACTCGGACAGGCCATTACGCTGATGTACTAGTGTTGACTGACAGGTTCAGGGAAAGTCGGCATTAGCAGCCGCTATTGAGCATGCTGCTATTGCAGGCTTGCCCGTTTCCCACTCTTAGGTTATTAACCGATATAGTATCTATTCAAGATCCGTCTCTTTCATAGCAACTATCATGGTTCATATAAAATTCTAGATATGGTTGTTGAGCGCTCTAAATAACTTATGGATACTATAGGTAAAAGTCCCAAGTGCTATAGCGTGGCTGGCTTTATTCAAAATATGAACCCGCCAATTTACACCAGAACAATAGCGGGAACGACAAACTTGGGTCTGTGTGCTTACCAAAACTTTTCTTTCTGAGAAACGAATAGCCCTCTGCTAGACGCTAGGTTTGAATGGCGTTGTTTTCGCTTAGTATGTCACTAAATTGATCTTTGTCTTTACAATGAAATCAGGCTATCCGCAAGGTCTGCTGGCGAAGGTCACCGGAAACTAAGTGGCACCTTTGTGTGATGCCTCAGGCAGCGCTAATGTCGGCTTGGTGGCTGACATAGGCGATCTTCGGAGGGCCGTTTCTTAATGTCGAGTAGAAAAAGCGTGTTGGTGACTTGAACATTTTAATGAGTGCACAAAGCCTCATCCAGATCATAGCCCTAAGGATTGACTTAAAATACTGCCTCATCTTTCTTTTCACTGCCTATGGATAAACCCTATTTAGTATCTATTCGGAGAGTGAGAGTAAATCTGCATCTCCTAGGTGTTGACGCCTACAGGATCAGACTGCGTGTTTGCAGGTGTGTCCGAGCGGTAGTTAACACACCCACCCCTTGCGATTAATTAAAATTTCATATACCACTTCTTATAGAGGAGTTATAAAGTCGCGATAGCCGTAACTCAGAGACCAACAAGACTTTTGATTAAAGCATATAAGTGAGGCTGAAAAGTTTTACTGGCAGAGGCTGAGCAGCGGCACGCTCAGTAAATGTGGTGGATGTTGTTAACAGCATACTAATGAATATGTCTATAAGCACGGGTGTGGCAGAAATTGGAATAACGTCAGCAAGCATTACTCTCTCAATAGCGACGGCCTTGAGACTACAGCGTACCGCTTTAGTAGGATTTAGTGGGACTTTTATGGCCGGGAAATTTTTCAATCAGCGACTATTTATAAAAGCTAACAACGTCTTCTAAGAAGTTTTAAAGCTTATTTTAGATGCACTCGAGAAATACATAATTAAAAAAATGACATACGTTCTAAGTAGCACAAGGCATACACTTCGGTTGTAACGGACGAAGTGGATAAAAATAATAATCTCCTCCAGAAGAACCGAAGCTCGCGAGCATAATAAGCGACACAAACGATAGGACCGTCGAAACGACAGCTTTCTGACATGAAGCCTATTCCCAGTACACCTTCAGCATTCGATGCTGTTTTTTAATAGCAGGCGGACAAAATTATAAGTTACCGAAGTGGCTTATTTTTGCCTTTTCTTTTGATTTTTTAGGAAGTTTGAAAGAATGATAGCCACCTTACACGGGATCTCTCTCGTCCAATATGTATAAAGTCGTGAACTACGAAATTCCAAACACAACCGCAAGCAGTTCTTTTCACTCATGGGGTGGACATCCCACTGATGCAATCATGATTATAGAACATACAGCGTGTGCATATTGTAATGACGAAGTTTTCCTTGCATCTTTGTGTGTAGGTCTGTGAATAAATAATGGAAACAAGAGCGATGGGATAATCACTTCGAGGTAAGCCTCCTCCAGCCTCCTTCCATTCACTAACCAGACAAACATATGTTTTGCAACAAGCATGTTCATTACTATTAAAGCGACCTATTTAAGTGTAGTCGTTCTCAGTTTTACTTCATTGTAGAACTTATAATCTGAGCCGGCCTCAAAGGGAGAGCAATATATTGTTTGAATTTTTAAGTGGAGCAACTCTAGACACAAGGGCCGGTGATTGGGGTGGGCCGGCCCTTACGTTTCTTGTGAGTCAGTCCAATAAATGAACATCTTTTAAGATCACGCCTGTTTTTGTGTTAACTTTGGGAGTCACGGCAGGCCGTTGTAAAAAACTGAGGCTATCTGTTTGCTGGCCGTTTTTGTGGGTAGTGAATTTTTTCTGCTTGATTATATTGCTTTTAATAATGAGGAATACCTTACAGTTCATTTGCTCAGCATACTCTACTCACACTTGGCAACAAGTCTACTCACACTTGGCAGCAAGTGTACCAGCACTTGAGTGAGTTGTTACCTAAGAATCCTGGAGACCTTTTCAATTTTCTCCCATTTCACATACTAAATTGCAGCTCGGTTTAAATAAGTTTGACTTCTCTCTCCAGAATTATTTTCCATAAATTGGTTTCAAAGTTAGAACTTGATCCTAGCTCTATTACGATATTTAATTACAAAAGATTAAATAGACACTTTCTTGGATGACGGAATACGGATTCTGACCTTTCTCAAGTGGAAACTCCAATGATGTTCACTAGATCTTAAATGCAGTCTTGTATAAACTAATCCATGTACATAAAGGAGAGAAAACACTATCAAATACTGTTTTTCTGAACTTCAATCAATAATATTTGGAGTATTTATTGGAAATCCGTTGAAGGCTGTACAATGACAACATATCGCTTATGATGCTTCAAGTTGTATTATGTAGGTACTTTTAAGAGAACTAAGTTTTCAGTTTCCTTTCTTCACTCGTCTCAACAAAATAATTACTAGTTGATCAATCTACTAGCGACCGTTTGCAAATGTATACTGCACAAAAAAAAACACATTTGCTCTCGCTAGGAGTCCTTTGCTATGTTGCGTGGTTGAGTTGCCATTACTCATCATCATTTTTATTTTGTTCCATCGAAGATTAAATGGAAAATAATTATGTAAAATTAATAACTTGATTGCAATAGCAAGCTGCCATGAGGCATAAACAAAAATAATAAACACTAAGTTTACTTTTGGCAAATTATACAAAGGATGAAAAAGAAAGACTAATTATTTAAAGATGCAATTGTTCATGAATAATCCACAAATGTGTAAAGCGTAATTCTCCTGCGACGGTTAAAATTTTTGTGTTATATTCATCTCTAATCCACACATTCAGTCAGTGTTATAGCAATTACATGATTGCTGAAAGGCGCACTAAACAAGACGCTATGCTGTGCACCCCAAACCCTTCTCGATATCATATTGCCGTAAACTAGTCTTGTTATAATTGTTATCCTGGATCCAATGGACTAAACATTCATGATAATTTTCTCAAAAATCTTTTAGATATCGGCTGTATAGTAACTGGCCCGTAACCTTATTCGGGTTTCTGTGTCCTTTTTGCAGTGGTACCATTAACCCTGTTTTGTTGGCATTCTGTGTAATATTGTTCAGTCATGTAAGTAAATAATTTTGCCTGTGTAATCACTTACACATATCAGATATTAATCGTAAATTCGATCATGGACAGGTGCTTTTAAATTTCAATAAACTGTTAATCACTTCTTTTACGTTAATTACATTTGATGAAAGACCTCGATATGGACCTGATCTTCTTGCAGAAGATGACTTAATCCCTTCTCTATATACGCATATAATGTATCTCACCATTATGCGAAAAGGTTTGCGTCTGACTGTCCTGTAATAGCTGGCAAAGTCATCTGAAACGGAAGCAGCATCACGCACGTAAGCTCTTTCGCACGACATCAATTTACATATTTACCTGTCGGATGACTTTCCAACGATGCCTAACATTACATTCACCTTCATTTATCCAAGTATACGTACTTATTTTGTAGACCATGAGTTGACATGCCTGTCTTTGTTTAACAGTTCTGACTTTTCTTAAACTTATGTTTAACTTATGGATCCAGTGCAAATACAAATCATATGGCGAATAACAGTCCTTTCAAGTGCACTGGATCCAGCAAGGGATCACGTGTGTCAGGGATTGATTAAGATAAATGCAATAAACTGACAACGAACAGTGCAAAACTAGTATCTAACTAGCCTGAGCGCCTTCGACTCTTAATGAATCTTTTTCAAAGGCTTTGTGTTTTATTTGTTTGTCTTGTCTATGTTTTGTATTTGCCTTTGAAAAAGACTCATTAAGAGTCGAATGAACTCAGGCTAGTTAGATACTAGTTTTGCACTGTTCGTTGTCAGTTTATATATATATATATATATATATATATATATATATATATATATATATATATATATATATATATATATATATATATATGTTCTCACAGACAACTATAAATGCGTGCTACAATAACTTTGACGAGTTAAATGTAAAGGTGGGATTTTGGAGTGTCTCGATTGGACACACGGAAACCCTTTTCTGTCAAGTAACCGAGTAGCTTTGGGTCACATGTCAGACATAATTAGCGCCAATCACTGTACGCTTTAAATAATAAAGAACAATTTACGAGTGTGAGTGTTGATTAGAGTTAAAGGTCGCGTGATTGATTTCTCGCCGAGGAATTTGTTTTTTTTTTGGTCACATTCTTTGTTGCCCTCAACATATTTGGTCTGTTCCTTGACATACGTCAAAAAGTGACACACTAATTGAAGGAAGAAAAATTATATATGAATTCTTCATCTAAAGATAATTTTCAAAGTAAGTGCACTATGTGGTGGCATATATGATATCAATTAGGTTATATAAGTTTTTGAATAAACAAGAATTTGGTCCTCTGGAAACAAATATGAAAACAAATGCTGTATACATATTCGTGTGTGCAAGTATCAATATGTGTGTGTCTTTTGGGGAAATGAAAACAATTTAAAATTTGTATATTATTATGTAGATAATATTAAAGAATTTTAGCGAGGATAATTGTCAGGTTTGAAGAAGACCATCATTCGAAACATTCTTTAATACCAGATCCTGATAAAACTTTCTCAATATACCACTCGTGATTTTGGCTCAGTCTAATTTGTCCAGTGTGAATCATATACGTCAAACCTTATTTGTTGTGTCTGAATCGTGAACGTCGAACCTATTTTGTCCTGTCTGAATCATAAAAGCCTACCCTTTGCATATCATGAAAATGATGTCATTACTCACATTGGATACCTCATTAGTTCCATAGGACGTGGTAATGATTTTGACTAAGATTATAAGTTTTTACCACTGTATATTTAGTAAACCCCCACTTTTATAATTGCCAGTCAGTATAATTAGGCTTAAGTTTGAATTGATATTGGTACCATTTGCTTCTTGATCATTGATGCCTGATGCATATGTAATACAATGATATGATTTTATCTCCTTGTGGTACCTTTTCCTGCTTTAAAGGAAGTATATATTGTCCATTTTGTTGACATTTTACAAGTTTATCTTGCTAAATAAATCAAAGGCTTCCCTAAAGGGACACTAACTATTATGGAAACGTCATATACCGAAGATGGACTTTTACAAAAGCTTTTAATCTATAAGTACATAGACACCAGTTAGATACGCAAGGACTTTGCACTCATATTTTACGCATTAATCAAAAGTTTGTATAAATCATTTAGTTGTAGCTGTCGTGGTATTTTAAATTGAGCCCTACGTTCGGGGTGAGTAGGTGTTTTGGTAAACTTGGATCCATCAGAATCGTGCAAAGCAAAGCAAGTGTGCCTTTGGCACTAGGAGCCGATGAATATAGATCAAAATCTTTATCCAGATTGTGTAAATATTGAACTTCTGAACTTCTCTTAATATTTCATAACAATAGTCATATGTATTAATATTGATTTATTTGGACTCTGCAGTTTAACTTAGTACTTCTTAAAGATTTTATCACGCCGAATTTATTCTTTTCCAGATCCATCTGGATGGAATAGATTAAATATACTGGCTGCATCCTACAGATTCTAGACCGTTAGCTATTATTCCTCCAATGAATACTCATGCTGCAGCAATTGTATCATTTATCATTTATTTAGTGATAAATAATTAAAGGGTTTCTTTGTAATTTATTTATAGTGATATTGTATTTGTTATGATAAACAATTTTGATACTACCGCAAGCTTTGCTTTACACCCTTACTTCATATTCTAGATGCATTATATGATGCAATTCCAATACTAAACTATTATTTCGTATCAATTAATATTTTTCATTTATTTTGGTTTCCATTTCATCGGTACTGTCTTGTTCATTATCGATATTATTAAGAATTTCTTGATTAAAATATTCCTTTAATCTGTTTTAGATTGTTTAACATTAACATATAACTTACGGTAAAATTCAGCAAATGTAACATAAATCTTAAATCTGCCATATTTCGTGTTCTGATTTAGTTTGCTTTTCTTGGTCTTTATCTTATTATATGTCTCTGTTACATTATTCGAAATTCCTCTTTTCCGTTTTATATGAGTGCTAGGTGTTATTCTGATCTGTAATTATCGTATTAAAATTATTTACTATTTCTTTTTGTTCTCTTGATCGTTTTGCTGCATATTAATTTTCAAGTCTTTCCATACCTGTAAGTTGAAATTGTACCACGCTGTAGTCTTCCAGATATGTTTTGTTATTCACGTCAGCCTTTATAACATCTCACTGTTTACTTTTTGATAAATTTGTTGCAATTATTTTTGTTCATTAGATATCTCAACTACCCTTGCTTTTACTGTTTTCAGTATATGAAACAGCATTGAGATTTTAGTCTGTGTTAATTGTCGTACAAAGTTTTACATCTTTCTCATCTCTCTGTGCCTCCATTTTAAAGGAAAACTTAAGTCGCTAAAGATATTGACTCTCGTGTGATATCCTCGTTCGTGTGATCTCTTCGTTCGTGCTTAAAATAATTAATTAACGTAAAAATTGTTTTACAGGCATACCTTCCATTCTACTCTTTGACGTTAATGTTGAATTTACTGATTATACCTTATCTAATTTCTCGAAATGACGCTTAACATTGTATTTAAGGAAATCTCAGTGAACAAATTTGTAACAGACATAAACTTTACTAACAGAATAGAGAAATGTGTATGTTTTTTATTCTAAAATCCACAAGTGTATTTGATTCAAGTGATGCTTGTATAGTTCTCTGCCTATAAAATTGCAATAAGGTACAATTGTAGTTCGTTAAATAGATCATGTAATTGTTACTTGGAGTGATTTTAACATTTGAATTGTGTTTTACACATTCAACATATCTGTTTATTAAAATATAGTTTTCCATTTATTTTATTGTAATGGATGGAGCGGGCTGGGGTCAGATCATAATGAAGACACTAGGAATGATAGCGAAAATACGATATTTATTTATCAATGATTTAAATGTAGAAAAACTCGATACAGAATTCGTGCGCAAAATTTCCAAATATTGGATATTTAACAATAATGTGCACTGAGTTAAATAACAAATATAAATAATACAGTTCCTAACTGGAATGAATTTGCAATTTAAACGAAATAAATGAACTGATATTGAACCAAAATTTAAACACAAAAAAGAAACAGATTAATTAATGTACAAAGTGATTTCACTCAAATAATGATAAGTGATTTACATAAACAATGACGAAATGTTCACTCAAAAAAATGCTTTTGTACATCTGTAACAAGTTTGCACTCAAATATTGATAAAAGACAAGTCTTGATAATGATTGTAAAAACGGGGACATGTATTTTGCGGAGTCCAATTCATGACCACAAGGTATTACAGTCCCAGTGCTCTGTCGGATGGTCAAGGAGCCACCACGAATGTCCGCCCCTCCCGGTCTGCCTAAGGATCCGTAGAACCCCTTGTTTCCTGCAGACCCGTTGGTCCCGAAGCCTTAGTCTCTCACCACGAAATAGCCATTATCTTCTTCCAGGCCAACGTCATCACCGACAGCAGCACTCTGGGTATATACCAACCCAAATTAGCACCACGGCTGAAATGACACATTCAATAAGGTGCAAATTCGAAAATACAGCATAGCTCTATCGCTCCGTCACTCCTTCACTTCTTTTAACCCTTCACCCCTTTCCACAGCTGAAAATATAACATCTAATCCGTGTAATATATGTGACACGGTCATGTATAACATGTAATCACGTATGTGACGCAAAAATGGAGTTGATTTTGTAAAAATCATATTATCGGGACCACTGTACAAGGCTATCATAATCAAGTTCATCAGTGAACCAGTATCTAAATCTGACGAGAATCTTACAGAACGTGAATTAACATTCTCTTATCCCTTAATACATGCAGCATTTATGTGAATGCAATCGTTCTGTCTAGTTACGTACTGTTAAGCTAGAAAACAGACTACAATAAACATAATAACATTGTATTATAGGACACAAGTATAAAGTACCTAAAATACAGAATAAATATTAGAATGAAACAATTCTATCCTATCATAGAAATAGGAAAATAATTTAACAAGTCACATACCTCTACAGGTGGAGATATGCACATGGTATGCACTTCACTCATGCAGCATGGAGTGAACCAAACTCACTAAATCTAAATAAAGTATGATATAGATAAACCATCCCCAGGTAACGCTGTACACAGGAACTAAACCAGAGTACATTCTATTCCAAATAAATATGTAAACAATCAATATACACAATTCCGTGACATTGTTCCGTTTCCTGCACGAAATAATGGTCCGTGGTTTTCTCAGCAAAATATTTATATATGCAAAATTTAAACCATATATGCTTAAAGTTTTTATGTTGAACTAGAATTCTTTCCTGTCATAGTCTTTAGTATCTCTTTCTCTTTTAATTTTCTCCTCCTCTAAAGACTGTTTATGTTGTTCGGTGTCTTAATTTACGGAAGTGCAGTATCTGACGTGTCTATTTTTCTCTGGGTTATTATTTCTTTTCCTTATCGCATTGTCTGTTTCCTTGTGTCTTCTATATTCTTTAATGATTAACATAAACTCGTCGTGATTGATTTCATTATGCTTGATCGCCCTGGAAAGGAAATAATCATTACTGTTTGATATGCTAATAGCAGTCATAACAATTTCATCATGTTCTTAATACTTCCTTGTAAATCAACTTTGTCTTCATAAGGTATCCCACAATACGTACCACTGTTGTAGTAATACCACCAACAGCCAAAGGAACAACTATACCTGTAACTATTCGCGTTAATCCCAGCCGAGCTGCAGAAACACCTAAACTGGTCGAAACTGTTTGCGTATCAGTACTTCCGCCAAATTTACAACTTTATATGCTACTTTGTGTTTTTTTCTAGGTCTAGATGATGTTCGATCTCTCTGACCAAATAATGTTGAATTTCTTTAATTTCTTATAACCTGAAATTCAAACATCGATAAGATAAAATCTGAGATGTTCTGTGCACGTGTACTATAGCCACATCTTCGCTATGTGTTTATGTTTGTGTTTAGGTATTCCTACATAAGTAGAGTTCTTTCTAGCGTTGAGGTAACTATACCTGACTGGGGCTTTTTTGAGTGTTGCGGGAGCCCAAGCTGAGTGGGATTTTAGTGCTGAGGTAAGCCTAATTGAGTTGATTTGTGTAAAAAAATTATACACGCTAGAACTCTTTAATACTACCAACTTCACAAAATTATAACGAAATGTGGAATATAGTTCAAAGAACAGATGAACATTATTTCGGCATAAAAGAACAATTTTAAAAAATGTTTCAAACATCACTCGCTTTTCTTATTGACCTCACCAAATGACACTGTAATTAATTATTGGCCTTTTTTTCTACATGCGGATATTGTATGTCGGTGTATGGGGTGGTAGATCTGTTATCTTCAGAAAGGTCCTGTAAATTTTACTGATTGAATTCAAATGCACAAGGTCGTTAATTTAATGTCGTATTCTTTATTTGATGAAGTATCACAATTATTTATCACGTGTATATAAAGGAGTCACGTTGGAGTTTTTCTTTCTTGATGGTAAGTATTTTTAAAAGGCGTTGAGTCTTGACAGGAATGATTGACGAACGCTCAGAGTGCTACGCAGGTCTTAGGCTATACCTTGTTTTGAAACGAGAAATTTCAATTTCTTTATTGAACTAATCAATAAACAAGACAAACATACATAAGCATTTTCCTAATAGCAATACCTGTAGGCCAAAGTGAAGCCGTTGAAAAATTTCATTATAGCGTTATTTTTTTACGACCAAAGAACCCCGAATAAAATAATAATAGAACAATGTAAAGAGTGAGTTCGAAATAAGTTGCAGTCGCTCGTTTATACAGCCGAAACAGTTAGGGTTAAATTAAACATTGCCGATAGATGGGACTGTTGAATACTGAAGCGACAGTTTCACATAATTAAATAATGCAAATTTATTCCTACCTATATTCAATAAATATACAGACAGTAATTATATTATGGTGCTTGTACTGTTTACTCCATACCGTCAAACACCAGCATTGATGTACGCAAGGCTTGTCTGTTGGTAGAGAATTAGATTAGTAAGGCAAATAAATTTAATTTCCCTTTTGATTTCGATGACGTTTGTCTCTTTGTTGAAAATGTACACAAGTTAACACGCATCAGTTTTCCCCGTCCGGAAGTCAAACGGTTATTACGCAAACACCTGTACTTTACTATGGCAATATAATCAGTAATGGATATCAAAGGATTTAATATATCTGAACTGATGATGTAGTAGAAGCATATAACTAACACATGTAAGTAACAGGATCAACCCTGGTCTATTTGAAATTTATCGGTAGGATACGAATAAGATGAATAAAACATTTTAGTTTGTAGCTTTCAGACTATTTTAGGTTTGTTCTGAATCTGTAGTCTAGATATTGCAAGCAAACTCTAAATGGTCATGTAGTGAAATATTATTCTCCTCCAAGAATGTGATACGAATATCTTCATCTGCAGATTATTTAAACTTTAGCACACAAACCGGGTCATGAATGTATGTAAAATGAAATTCACTTAACTGTTACATTTCACATAAAGGGTAAAACTCTATACATGTACATGAACAAAAACAATACCTACATAACAATCATCATGACATGTTTAAACAGTCAAATAACATGTGCATGTTAATAACCGATTGATGCAAAGGGCTGTACAAAATGTGCACATATGTAGATAAGCAGGATTTTTTCAAGGACTGGTTCATGCCTGAAACATGTGAGTCTTCCATGAGAGAGAATTCTTCAAAGATTAAGTGCTATGTTTATGTTCTATTCTTTATTTCTTGTTAACTTTATAGTAGTCAGATAGACACCAGCATCAAAGAAATTAAGAAAAGCTTAAATAATCGGTAAATGTATGGAAAACAAAATTGGTCTATTACTGGCACTATCAAAGCATTTGTGTGAAAATATCCGATCAAATACCTTATAATTTTACCTTTTTTGACACATGCATTTAGCTGAAGGGAAAGAAAAAAGTGTAAAATAATTTCTTAATAAATATATTACACGTATTTTATTTCCCGTTGTTTTCAGACTAACCTAGTTTTATTTCATCCTGCACCTTTTCTGTTTTGTGAGTTGTAACCCTTTCCTATCAAATAAAACTTGTCATCATTGAATCCATATTGATTTACTTGTATGAAGGCATCTTTGCACGTCTGGCGAAGCCGACAATGAGTAGAATAGATATAGCTGCTGCCCTTGATTAGTTTAGTTGTAAGGAGTTCCGTCTAATCTGTTGCAATTAGAACCTAATTAACTCTCATATTTCAATTAATCAGTCTGAATGGACAACATCGAATCTTTTGGCTTTAAGGTAATGTTGTAATTATCGAAATCATATATGATAAAGCTGCGTTCCTATCGAGAATATTGAAAAACGGAGAAAGGCATACTTGATGTTCTTCCTTGCTCCATTAATTAAATTAAATTTTGCTGTGGTTCCAATTGTAGTTGAGAAGCTGCTGTCAAGCAAGTAGGTTTCAATAATATTTCCAGTAAAGCATCCGCACGTGCTGAAGCTGTAAAGAGAGTTTCATTTTTATTCAAAGTTTGAATTCAGTATACAAATGTATTTATAATTTAAATCCCAGGAAAGCCTGGCTGCAGAATGGTTAACTTGCTTCACACTGTGCTCTTTGAAATAAAGGAAAGTGAAACTTGAGCAAGTTTTATCACTGACTTCAATAAAGCGATTTATAAATAATCAACATAAAAGCAAAGAATAAATTCCTGATGTTCAAAAACAATAATTATAGAAAATCCGTCCTATCAGAACACTATATATATATATATATATATATATATATA
>JAECUM010041101.1:0-16228 GCA_016617855.1 Megalonaias nervosa
GGCAGTAGAATCTAGTCTGTAGATTGCAGGTCTTCCAGTGGATCTAACCAAGCTAGAAATTGTATGTGTGGTCACGCTCCAGATAGGGTCAGTAGCTCTTTTCTTTCCCACCCTCAAGCTCCCCTGGTTCGTATAAATATCTCACAGTTACATTACCTAATACTGGTTGTTCACGGCGTTGTACGTTATCGCTACGGGGTATATATTTTTTTGTTATTGCATTAGAAGGTTTCATGGAAGTTGCACGAGTAATTTCATTATTTAATGCAGATATCACACTTGGCAACCTTGCAACCCATTTACGAGATCGTTCACCCGACTTAAAGTCAGTAGATATTTCCTTTGCGTATTGATATCCGAATAACCGCTCAGCAAGCGTTCGATTAAATCGTTCAACAATTGCTTGATCACGATGAATTTCAGTATGTCCTCGTCTGATTTTAACGTTATGTCGCTTCATCAAAGATAATACTGCACCAAGAAATTCTTTGCCAGGATCAACTTGTAATAACTGTGCCATCGTAGACCACCACGCTGATAAATTCGTTCAAACGCAGATGCAACTTCAGATGCTGTCTTTGTTGATAATGGTTCCGCTTCTTTATATCTACTTGCAACGTCAACAACAGTCAATGCGTATTTGTATGTGCGTGATTTTCGTCCACGTGTTTTAACAGTATCATGTGGTAAAAACAAAATATCTGCTTGATGAACTTCATTGGGGATGCTGACATCAAAATGTGCGTAATGAATTTTTTTAGGTGGTGGTAGATAGATTTGCCATATTGCCTGTCGTGCTAACCATGATGCAGCAACATTACGTGAAACTTTTACTGCTTCATCAAGTTTACTGATTGCTGCTTTACCTCTCCAATATCCTCTCGGGGAATAATACATGGATTCCATTATAATAGTTATATAATTAATTACCAGCCCCGATCATTATTTTACTTTTCATGGCAGATTTTACTAAAAAACTAGCGAGTTTTTCTCTGAGAGATTTATTAGGTATAGCATTTAGCGCATGAATCAATTTCACATCTGCGAGATGACGTTGCTGCAAATCTTTACTTTTATAAGCAACATCATGAACATGACATGCTTGATCAATCTTATTTACTGGATACTCTCCGGGTCTTGGTTGATCTTGATCATCAAGTCGGATATCAAGTCGAGTTCCAGGACCACAGTAATTATATCCAGGAAGATGTTTCTCACCGGGGTATTTGGCCCACGGAGTTCCTGGCAATTTCCCTAACGATGCGGTTATATCACCACCTGTCTTTGATGAAATAAATTTGTATTTTTTTGTACCACATTTCGCACACTTGCCTGTAATTGCACGTCTTTTATTTTTTGTTGTTATTGTTGTTAATTCAGTGGTGGACGTGGGTGCTCTGCATCGAACACAATATAAACACATATTATTTATTATATGGATATAATTGACTTTTCAGCGACACGAAAACAAGAACCAGTAAGGCACCATCCAGCACTACCAAATTCTATCAGAATGATTATAATAGGCCCATCTGGATCAGGTAAAACGCAATTATTGCTTAATCTGATAATGAGATGGCTAAAGTGGGATAAACTATATTTAGTGGCACCATCTGTAGATGATCAACACTGTTACGAAGTACTTAAAGATTTTAATGAAAATGCAAAATTGCTGAATGAAAACGGTAATGATGTTGTTGACTTTATTACCGATATTGATGAGGCCCTATCTGTAGATGACCTAGATGGATTTATTAATAACCTCGTAGTATATGACGATATTATGTTAGATAAACAATCAAATCCAGCTCGGATATTTTCTCGAGATAGACATAAAAATACTGACGTGATTTATGTTACTCAGCGATATACACAAATTCCAAAAGTGATCAGAGATAACTGTAATATTTTAGTAATGTTTAATGGAGTAGATAATTATACTTTACAGAATATTTATTATGCTTGGTGTTCAGGGGATATGGATATAATGAAGGTCAAAAACTTTTTTGCTCAAGCACAAGCTGTTCCGTTTGGATTTATAACAATAAATGTACATGATCCAAGATCCAGATATCGTATAGGTCTGGATAAAATCTTTGGTTAATTCATAGCAGCAGAGAGGGTGAACGACAACAATTGAGTGACCAGACAAGTAAACGAGTCGCATAAAAATTTGAAAAATACGTCAAAAATAATCTTGCCCAATTAGAGAATTTTTTGGTTTAAACGTTATTGACGTATTTTTCAGCTTCGTAGGAACCCTTAATTTTGTTTACGGTGTCGAGCAAAAAGTTGTAGGGTTCACCCTACCTGCGCACAAAAAATAAAAAAAAAACCGCTTTTAAAAAATGGTCCAAATTATTTGGTTGGTTAGAAGTTTCAATTTGACGTTATTGACCTTGTATCTCAACCTTTTTGAGACACCCCCCCCCCCGGCAAATTTTTCCTATCTTCGTAGGAACCTTTATTTTTATAAGATAAGGTCTCTACGCAAAGTGGTCTGTTCGCCTTCTCTGCTGCTTAAGCTCGTCACTCTTGACGACTTCAATGCAAGAGTAGGCTGCGATCACGTTGCCTGGGATGGAGTGCTAGGAAAGCACGGAGTGGGTCACTGTAACAGCAACGGCCTCCTTTTGCTCCAGACTTGCCCCGAGCATGAACTGCTGATCACCAATACAGTCTTCCGCCTCCCCACCCGTAACCGGACGTCATGGATGCACCCTCGTTCTAAGCACTGGCATCTCATCGACTACGTCATTGTCAGGAAGAGGGACAGGCAGGATGTGCGTGTGACCAAGTCCTTGTGCGGCGCCGACTGCTGGACAGACCACCGCCTCATCATCACCAAGCTTAACATCCGCATTCAGCCCAAGAGACGCCCACAGGGAAAGAAGGCTCCTAAACGACTAAACATAACCAAGCTGAAATGCACCAGTACCAAACAGTCTCTTCCGGATGCCCTGGAAGAACGTGTGAAACCCACCCCTCTGGACAATCAGAATGTGGAAACCGACTGGACGGCATTCAGAGAGACGGTCTACAGCACAGCCTCGGAAATCCTAGGACCCTCAAGCAGAAAGCAACAAGACTGGTTTGATGAGAACTGCGACGAGGTCAAGCAGTTGCTGGATGAAAAACACCGCCTCCATCAAACCTACCTCAACAACCCCAAGTCCACCTCCAGGAAAGATGCGTACAACAATATACGCAGAACTGTACAGCAGAAACTCCGCCAGATGCGAGATACATGGCTGAGCAACAAAGCTGATGAGATCCAGTGCTATGCAGACAGCCATGGCATGAAGAACTTCTTCAACGCCCTGAAATAGGTGTATGGACCTACATCCTCTGGATCATCCCCCCACCTCTCAGCGCAGATGGCAACACACTAATTACTGACAAAGAGAAGATTCTTGAACGTTGGGCTGAACACTTCGACAGCGTCTTGAATCGCCCTTCATCCATCAACGATGATGCCATCAGTGGTCTCCCCCAATTACCCATCAACGAAGCACTGGATGAGCCTCCAACCTTGCTCGAGACACAGAAAGCGATGCGTCTGCTCTCCAGTGGCAAAGCCCCTGGTTCAGACTCCATCCCAGCTGAAGTCTACAAGGAAGGGGGCACAGCCCTGATAGAAAGGCTCCATCAACTGTTTTTACTAATGTGGCAGCAAGAGACGATCCCCCAGGAATTCAAAGATGCTTCCATAATCCACTTGTATAAGCGCAAAGGGAACCGCCAGGCCTGCGACAATCACCGGGGTATATCCTTGCTCTCAATCGCAGGAAAGATACTCCCCAGAATCCTACTGAACCGCCTCAGTACGCACCTTGACCAGGGACTCCTACCAGAAAGCCAGTGTGGATTCCGGAAAAACGTGGGACCATCGACATGGTGTTTGCTGCGAGGCAGCTACAAGAGAAATGTCAGGAGCAAAACGCAGACCTTTTCTCCATCTATGTCGACTTGACAAAGGCCTTTGATACTGTCAGCAAAGAAGGCTTGTGGAAGGTAATGGCCAAATACGGATGCCTGGGAAAATTTATATCCATGGTGCAGCATTTCCACGACGGCATGCAGGCACGAGTCCAGGACAATGGACAGACATCTGAGCCTTTCCCAGTAACCAATGGCGTCAAGTAGGGTTGTGTTCTGGCACCGACATTATTCAGTCTATTGTTCTCCGCCATGCTGACCAATGCTTTCAGGGACGGAGATGTTGAAGTCGGCATCAGGTACCGTACAGATGGAAAATTGTTCAACCCCAGGAGGCTTCAAGCGAAAACCAAGGTTATGACAGACACCATCAGGGATTTCCTATTTGCTGATGACTGCGCCCTCAACGCTGGCTCAGAAGCTGACCTGCAACGCAGCGTTGACAAGTTCTCCAGCTCCTGCACAAGCTTCGGTCTCACGATCAGTACCAAGAAGACTGAAGACCTGCACCAGCCGGCCCCTGTAAAGCCCTATGTTGAGCCCAACATCACCGTCAACGGCCAAAAACTCAACGTAGTGAACCGCTTCACCTACCTTGGCAGCACACTGTCACAGAGCGTAACTATTGACGACGAGGTGAACCTCCGCATTGTCAGAGCCAGCGCATCTTTCGGCAGACTGAATACCAACGTCTGGAATAGAAGAGGCATCAGCATCCAGACCAAACTAAAGGTCTACAGGGCAGTTGTGCTCCCCACACTACTTTACGCACGCGAAACGTGGACGGTGTACCAACGCCAGGCCAGGAAGCTGAACCACTTTCATACAACAAGTCTCAGGAAAATCCAGAACATCAAGTGGCAGGACAAGATTCTAGACACTGAGGTACTCACCCAAGCTGATCTCTCCAGCATCCACACCCTCCTGATGCAGTCTCAGCTACGCTGGGCGGAACACGTTGTACGCATGCCAGACCACAGGCTGCCTAAGAGACTACAGCAAGGACAGTGATCCAACGGAGGTCAGAAGAAACGTTTCAAAGACAATCTGAAAGGTGCATTGAAAGCGTTCAACATAAAACCTGATTTCTGGGAGCAAGCAGCCAGCGATCGAGTCACATGGCGTTCCTCCGTGCACAAAGGCTCTAAGATGTGTGAATCTAGCAGGACAGCAGCAGCGGAGCTGAAGAGGTAAGCCAAAAAAGCGCGTGCCATCAACCCTCCTCGAGATGTCTCACTTATACCTTGTCCTTTATGCAAATGAACCTTCCGTGCAAGGATTGGCCTTATCAGCCACCTGCGCACGCACAGAACAGAACCAGCCCCTACAACCCTCGGATGACTAGAGTGGTCCTCGTCGACTCGACGGACGAACGAACATATGAAACGTTGGCAAAATTACCACAACTCAACCACAAGGATGGCAAGATCAGGATGTGGATGATTTTTACATAATTATTCTTATCAAAGTATACCAAAGCTAGTACAATTCATTTATAGGTTTCATATCCACGTTCAGCTACGTGAACTCTTAATGTAAAGTACAATTACCTGATGGTAACTCTTTTAATTCTTCAAAACATAGGTAGCAATATGCATAGCATTTCTCACAAAACAGATAAGCAAACTTTACTAATTATGCTCATAAATGTAGTATTTATTACATTTTGTTTTTCTTTATCAATTAGTAGCACTCGATCTTGATATACTATCCATCTTATGTTCTATTATTTTTATTGTCGTTTCTATACCTTTTACAAACCAATTATCACAGCAATAAAATCCATAAGATAAACAGATATCATATAAACAATATGTCCACGTAATTTTAGAAGTCAGCTTACTAGATAGCCGATTGCACCAGACAATGATGACGATGTGCTTTTATCTAATTCAAGCTAACTCTTAAGTTCCAAAAATGATGTTAGTATAATTAGTTCAAAGTATACACTCTTCTACGTAACTTCATAATATGTGTTCGATGCTTTATGTCAGACAAATTATTTTCCCCCAAAACCGCTTGTGTGGCTTATAGAATAGCATATCGTAAACCGTATGGTTAAATAGTATATTTTACAACATATAAATCATAAAAATAAATTAAAAAGCCTGTGATTAGTGAAAGTTACATCTGAGTAAGTGATTAAAATGACTAAAAGTTGAAATTGATGTTGTTCATTGATTTGTTATTTAATTTACAAATTGTCTTTTAGCAATTTGCAGCTAGCCTTTAAAATAAGACTTATTTCCTCTTACTAATTATGTTTCGAATTAAATGGATGACAGTGAAAGAAAAACTGAATACATTTCTAGATAAACCGTGAGAGCAAAGCTAACAAGATCACAGGCTACACATGTAACTTTAGAGAAGAAAGATTTATGTAGACATGAATCTGACATCTATGATTAGTATCTTAATATTTATAACAAATACTATAGTAAAATTGGAAAATAAGTTGTCCCCTGCTATTACTTTACCACATAAACAAAAATAAATAACGATGTAGCAGATACAACTACAAATACTGATGACAGAAAAGCAAAATCAGAGTGAATGAAACAAAGATTGATATTATGATGACAACCTAACACGTTTGTATTGCTGAGATGAGCGATAAAATAAAATAAAACTAAATAAACGATGAAACTTTACCAACTTAAAAATTCAACTTTTTACTGGAATATTAAAAAAATAAAAAGAGAAAAAAAAATTCATTTATGGATATAGTTTTATTGATATAAAGAAGACCTGACGATGAAAGAATTGAAAATCTTTACGTTACAAACTAGAAGTAATTCAAAATAGATTAGTTAGAAACGAAAGCATAGAAAACATGTAAATGTAAGCTCTTAATCAATTGGATAACTAATATGTGGTTTTAAATTCAACAATTATTGTTGATATAATTATATTGCTAGAATGATAAAGGTGTTTCAAACAAACATATGCCTTGCTTGTTTGTTTGCGGGGTTTGGGGGAGGTTGTAGGCGCTGTTTCTTGACTGGTCATACAACACCACAAACAAGTAATTTACACTGTTATATATTGAATAAATAAATCAGTCTCGTATGACATTTTTAATTCCATGAACATATAATATCAAGGTTATATCACGTTATGTGTTGTTTTACCGGTGGGTGATATAATTATTTCACATTTATTGACTATCAAGGGCTAAAAAAGAAGCAACTAAATGCAATCATCGAAGAATTACAGAAACACTAACATTTTCTCATAAAGAGAATGCTACTGCATAGTTTGAAAGACAAGGGTTGATGATAATAATGTATTATTTACATTCTATTTTGAGACGAGATACAATTAAAATTTGATATATTTAAACGGCAAAATTGCAGTAATTATTAATGCTTTGTCATTCACAGGAAATAATTTCCTTTTTCACATATTCGATCTAAGTGCTGCAGATAATGAACGAGCAATACATAGTAAATCAATTAAAATACTGCAAAAAGGAAACTAACGAGTTGAATTGAAGCGGAGCAAAATAAGTAAATTACCAGAATGAACAAGTAAAAAATCAAGGTTTGATTACACATTACTTAAAAATTTTGGGTGAGGTTTTATCTTAATTCTTCTACTCGTCCAGATGCTGTTTTAGATATTCCTAAGCATTCGTAACTTAAGGATTTTTACCCAAAATTTGATAAGCAGATCACTTTTAAATATGCATTTATTGCAGTTGGAATGGGGGCTAGTGTTTATATTAGGCATACAATATTTGGGACACGTAGGTCAAAACGTTGTAATAATTGATCGCTTATCTCACTAAATAAATGTTAACATACGGGGGCAATATAAATCCTCACAAACAAGACAGAATAGCACAACAATAAAACAAATTAATCCAATTCATCACAGTATTGCATAAAATAGGAATATTTTCAAACTTGAACACCATTTAGAGGTGGCAATACCTAGATTTAAACACAATATATTGAATGTATGCGAGATTGTTTATTATTTCAGGACAATACAATAACTTGTTAGAATCATGGCAAATTCTATTAACGAAATGCATAGATAATGACATCCTTTTTCATGACCGCATGACTATAAGAGAGGGTATTAATGCTCTATCTGATAATGAAACTTTAACAAAAGCACAACTACTACAAGAGCTACTATTACTGCTACTACTTCTACAAGGATTAATTTTACATTTTTCCTCTTGGTTCATCGTCTCCAGCAGCAGTTATAGCAATGACAAACAATAATGCCAACAACAACAACATCCACTACTAACGCTACAACATTTTCTTCAGCAAGATCAACAATCGCACTTGCTTCTACTTCTACTGTCATTCGTATTTTTTGTTACTGTAATCTATCAAAGAATCGCTATAAGAAGACGTATTCCACTGTTCGTCAGTCCATGTGCTTTTCTTTCTTTTTAAATTGCAATATGCATGTTATACGTACAGCGCATATTTCAAAATGTGTATGATATTATACAATATGCATCTTATAATTATTCATCATAGTTTCTTAAGAATGCTCGGTTAATTTTTGCAAAATCATTAAAATAGGGATGACAATATGCAGATAAAAACCAAAGGGTAGATGAGGACACAAGGATAGACGAAATTTATTCAGGAAGAAAAAGGAGGAGCTGCTTTGTTGTTAATCATTCTTTGTGTACGTTCTTATGACTTTTGTCATATATGTGCTACTACTACATCACATTATAATTTAGCTAAACAATGGCAGAATCCTACTTTTGCTTCTTCATTACATAAATTAGATATGGGTGTTTCCTGCTCTTAATAATCATAGCAGATGTTTCACTAACTTTGCAAAGCATAAAAAGGGGCCATGACAGCGATTACCAAAATAGGATCATCGACATTTGCATATCGGTAACAACTGCGAAAGCCAGGAGGAAAGGGGGTGGGAGTGGGGGGTAAGCAGAGTTCAACTAGTTCTCATAGAACTATCTCTCTCAAATCCTGTGGAGTAGTCAAATTGTCAATCAAACATTGCTTTCTCTGAGAGTGTATGAGACACACAAAAGTAGGGCAGAAAGGGTTTGTATTTCATCAAACGTTATCTTTAGGGTGTAAGGAAAAGCAAATGTTACAATGATACCAATTGATAACCGTATTAAACCATTCTTTGTGAAGCAGAACCAGAGATATACTAAGCAAATAATGAGTGAATGGTCTTTTTTATACTGAGTGAATAATATTATCTAATTCGAATAAACCATTTACAAAAGTCCTTAAAACCTTACATTATCATTTGAGGAATTTAATGAACTTCATCGAGTGGGGCAAAAAGGATGAAACTGAGTTTGAGGTGGGGGATGTTGATAGGTTGATAAGAAGATGGAAGTGGCAGTGACAACTGGGTGAGTGTGGGACGCATGAAAAAACGTGGAAGACCTTATTTCCTCGGAACAAAGTTTCCATTGATTAGAAATACAGGAATGTTACTTACCAAACGAAGTGAGGACAGTTCACGGACAAATTTGAAGATTAATATTTTTGCTTTTAACGACCTTTATGTCCATTATTTAAAAGAATTCGTCAATACCGTTGTAAGCTGCTTTATTATTAAATGTAATAATATGTATTAACTTGTAATTACTTTGACTGTGATAAACTTGTTAACATTGTAAGTGGACGAACCCAGTTTCTGACATATAATCAGACTAAGATTAATAACAATGAAACAAGCAGCAGTAGACACATCCATACAAAGAATACCTGCAAAGAGGGCCAACGTTTCTAAATATTTTTATTAGCTTTTGTCGCAATATGGACCATAATATAAGGAAACATGTCCATTCGGGACACTGTTTGTGGCTCTTAAGTTTTGCTGAATAATACAACGAAGACATCTGGAACACCCGGTGTTTCACTTTTGACGGATTAAAAAAGATGTTTGAGAAAAAGAAAACAAAGAAAGGAAAACCCGCCCCAAGAAACCAAAAAGATAAATGTCTTTATATTGCTAACATTCGACTGTTAGAAAGAGGTAACCACTATTGTATCAGCTGGTACAATTTACTGAGAAAAAAATATGTTAAATTGACAGATGTAATGTCAACCCCAAGGTTTGCAGTACATTTCTGTCCATATAAAGTCACATGATAGCGCTTGTCTAAAATCTTCCTACCTGTCATGCGTTTGGGCATAAAAATCTTAGTTCATATTTAATTTGGACATTATTTGAAGAGAAATCATACAGTTCCAGTCTCTTAAAGAATATTATTATTTGATATCGTTAGTTAATTATATATGGAATTACACGAATCGTGATGGGTATTGTGTGTGTGGCCTCTGAAAGCACGAAATATTTCAACATATCTATTTGATAATTAATTAAGCGAGACTTGTGTCCTTTTTGTTGTTGGTTGTGGTGGATAAGATTATAATATAATTTTAACACATTATTGGCTATATTTAATTTATGCGTGCATTATTTGGAAGTGCACGATGATCTAAATTCAGATCCAGGATTAATAGATGTATTGCAAAGATACTGAGATATCTATCTCGAAAGGTAGAGACATTTGAATGGTCGTGCACATGCTATCATTTGGTACTCAGTTAAGAGCATGAAATGTAAAGGTGGGGTGTAATCCTTTAAAGAACGTGAGGGGAAAAGGTTATTAATTTACCATTTGCCTGTCCTTATCAAACACGGTGGTGGGTTACATATTCATTTTTATCCATTTATCGGTGCAGAAGAGTTCTAATACATTTTTATTGATATTTATGTTTGATTAATATCACTTGTTTTGGAATGAAAACTAAAGCCTGTATTATTTAAACATTTTGAACGAATAACTCAAATTTAAGCCCAAAATACCTATTTTTTTTAATACTTAGGATGCACGTATGACATCAATATGTGAAAGTCTAGCTAAGAACCTTACGTTTCACAAAATATGAAAGTTCTGTGATTCTCTCTTTATCTTAATTTCACTTACAGAATAGAATACTTTTTTCTGAGAGTTTGAGTTAATTGTTAAGATGTTTTAAGAATTCTTGGTCATCTCAGAGTATGCTGATGTCTTGACTGATCTTGTTACTCTCTTTCTTGACGAGTACCGCCATTTCATGTTACAGTAAATAATTTAATCTTATTTAGTAAAAATTCTATTTTACGCTCATAGCTACAAAAATATATAATGAATAAAAAAGATGCAGTTGGTTAAGGTTCAGTTCCTTTTAAACAGGATAATGTGATACTTGAATACCTGTATATTTAAAATCATTCTGCAGTACGTGTAAATTCAGATTCAGTATTCATTGACAGATGTCATTGACTGCATACTGAACACCTGGGTCACGATATGTGTGCGGAAATGTTGAGTGACCAATCAAATAGCTCTTTTTTCAGGAGAAATTTGAAATTACTCCGTAGTGATTATTCATTTTTAACCACCTTGCTTAGATGGAAAGATAAATGTCGTATTGTATTTTTCTAATGGGTCTCACGAAGGAAAATATTCTTTATAAACTTCATACTCTAGTTGCTTCAGGGGATTTTACGATTCAAAATGATACGTGTCATGTTTAATGTTTTGCTCAATAGGTATGGGAAGGATGTAAACAGGAAAAGACTTCTAGTTTTCCCGTGAGAACGAAATTCACACTAACTTAAACTTGTTTTATTTCCAAGGACAAGCCTGTTTGAAATATAAGGACAATATAAACAATATAAACATTAAAAATTCGTTTCACTAGATAAAACAATAAAAATTTGTCTATTAATTCCTTTCCATCTAAGCAACCATTCCTTACAATGAAAACCACAAAAGAAAATTTAATATAGATCTCCTTTTCACGGGTTAATGTAAGCATATACTACTTATTCTGTGACTCAAATTCTCGTGTTCGTCGTAAAGCAAAGGGAGGATCAATTCTAAAGAGTTTGTTACCAGCTGGCTACACTTTGAATTTTTTCCTGTATTTGTTTGATCAACCAATTATTCACTCATTTAGTCACTCGCACTGCAACAAACAGAAAAACAATTTAACTTTGTTAGTAAACACCTGCATATCTTTATTACGGGTAGGCTTATAGCTTGATTTCTGACACTCATCAAGCAGGCTTTCTAAAATTATTATTTATGATCAATGTTTTAAAGACAACCACTATTCTTATTAAGTTGATCTCAAATAAATGTTCTTGTGCTTTTAAAACAAATAAGTACGCGTAAATTCAAATTGCTGTGTGCAAGATGTATAAATACTCATTGATTAAAGACATTAGCTAAGGACTGCAAATGTATGAGTCATGGTGTAAACATATCCAGTACGCCCATAGGCTGATTCAACAACCATAATAACATTTTGCAGACATTTCAGTTTTCATGTCCTTGGTGTTCTGGTATAAAGAAAAGAAAGCGAAATATTAATATTGATAAGGTATGTTCTTTTATGAGATCTGGCAGCGCTGAGAATACATGCAAAGGTGACTTTTCATCTCCGATTACAAAGCATCATCCTTGCAGTAATGTTGATTCCAGTTACGATGGCGCGGGGCATTGTTAGGGGCTAAAATGCTGCATTGAAAGCACTCTAATTGATTAATATGCCTTCATTGCAAAGCTAAACGTCTGAATCAACTCATAACAACGGCTCCCAGATGTTGACTAAGCTAGTTAAATCACTTTAAAAATGGCTTGAGTACAGTTAGAATAAATGAATGAATAAATACAAGTGTAGGTCGTTGATAATGAAATGCTTAGAAAATAATGTGTCATGGTTTCAGGATAAATATATTTGATCTTACATAAGGACAGGAAACACCGCAGTTGTCTTATCTACTATTCTTAATTGTGCATGTTGTATCCTTGATAAAAAGATCCATGCTGATTTAAAACGTATGACTTTGTTTCCAGTTACTAGTATCATTGAACTGCAATTTTTAAAGACGTTAACCGAGATAAAGGAAAAATAAATTCGTCGAATTAACAAGCTTGTCTAAAGTGCAGCTATTTAGTATCAGTGTGTACCTTTTTATTGTTTACGTTGTGTATTTGTTTCAAACACATTTTCTAAATTAGCTGTCACATCTTAAACTATGTTGCGTGTGCAATAGAATACGATCGGTTAAGAATATAAATGGCGCCGTTTTACAACGACATCGCTAACCCAATTTACTTCTGGGAACAATGGTTTGGGATTTTAAATTTACTTGTGTAATTCAAGATCGCAGTTTTTTTTTAGAACGGGGGTGGGTTATATTTCTTCAACCTTCTATTGCGACTATATTTCATAACATACCCCACGTGACGGATCTCACTACTCACTTTGTCTTGAAAATATATATGTATGTGATCTAGCCCAACCGATGAGAAATTACTGACTTCTTCTAGAATTTTCCAAATTTCAAAGGCCAATGAGAAAGTTAACCCTAAGGAGCTATAAAACGTATTATTAGGATCATTATTAGCAACGGTAAACACATACGTCAGCTTCTATTTATAGATCCTATGTAATGTTTTGCTCTTAAGATTCTCAGGGCATGTAGGAAAAATCTAGCTAAAGATATTTTGTACAATTTACAACCACGAATACAAATAATAAAAATTAAATAAAATAATGAATCAGGAGTTACAAAGAAATATAGATACACATACCACAAGGATAATGCGCAATTATTTTGTTCTTTATTGGTTTTAACTCCAACTGATTAGCACATTATTGCCTATATCAAGCTGATGACAAAATGGGAAAATGCCGTTCCCTAGGACTCATCGAGGCAGACGACCCGGGCTAGCCTGGGCGGATATTGAACCTGCAAACCTTGGATTCCGAGTTCTACGTTCTATCAAAACAAGTACGACCTGTGATATCTAAACTACTAAAATGCTTTTAGAGCATTCTGGTAGTATGAATGACTCAAAGAATATGTGAATAAATGAATTGATTCAGCGATGCTGTACATTTATGATGAACTTTCCATACAATGTTGATATGACATCCTGATAGTTGAGACAACACTTCCAGTCAATCTTGCAATTTGTTTTAAATGAAAGTATATTAATTTGACATTACTTGTGTAAAGTTGATCCTTTGTGAATTTAAATATTAAATCCTTTTATGGATGAACAATGTGTGTTATAGGTATGAGGGCGAGATTAAAACTAAGGAAAGTCTCAATTACACATATAACAATAGAAAACGTAAAACTGCTCAATGAAACAGTTGTCGAAAGTGTGACACGGTATTTCTCATTTGTAGAAATCTTTTGTTGTGCAGGTACAGTATGATCGAACAGTTTACATATCACTGGCGTATCAGCCATCCAAGCATTCCCCCAAATGCGGGAAGTGTGACGACAGGGGTGACATTTCTATAAAATAGCAAATTTTACTAGTAGGAGAACCAAAATTAGGGTTTTTCCTGATACGGGCTCAGAGATTTCTCATTATATCACTGCTGTATACCAGTTGTACGTGGTAGCTCTGATACATCTATACGATAACAGAATGTTAACCATGTACAATTTCCATCAACTTCTTTTTTATGTGTATTCTTGTATGTAGTAGATGTTAATCTTGTACTTTCTTTACATAATACATGTATATTTGTTGCATGAAATTTTTTATGGAGGGGAATAACATAAACTAGTTGTTGGCTAATTATGACACCCCGGATAAATACATGATATTATTAGTAGAATTTTTTAGTATTATTTGTTATTCTCACAATTTTCTTTGTATCTTCACATAAAATGTTTACTTGTTTTGATGGTGCAATGGTAATTGTTTTAAAATAATGAAAGACACGTATTCTTTTAACTGAGCTATTGACAAAAACGGTTAGATTTTCAAATATCTAACTCTGTATTTCTTTATATATCTATATTAATTTCAGATTAAAGTTCGCACTCAAGTTTGAAAACATAATTATGCTATTTCATCTTCTGTCTGACTTTAGTGTAAAGAGATCGATGTGTATCCTTTTGCGGGCATGAGGGAGGGGATGTTAGGTATGCATAAGAATACGATGTCAGGTGGAGAAGCTTTATTTAAATTTACATATTTTTGTCTTCGAAACTTTAAACAATATTTGATAACTAGTGTATTTATTCTGTTTGTTATTGATTACTCACTGTAGATACATAAGTACTTGACACTGAAAATATCAAATCAGTACTTTCTAATCATTACGCAAAAGCTGTAGAAAATGCTAAATGATATTTATCTACTGGATTAACTTCAGTGTTTAATTTGTGAGTACAAACGCTTTGACTTTTGACAGTTTTGGTCCTGTTTAATTAAGACACTATATCTCTCTGTGTGTCTGTCTCACAGCTAATTATAATCTGCCTAGTTTCAAATTAGTCCGTTACATTACAACTAAATGAAAATTGCAGATGCATATGTATTTATATGTATAACCAAGGCCGTTGCTAGTCTGCGTTGGAAGAACCTAGTGTTTCCTTCGACTTCGACCCCCCCCCCCAAAAAAAAATCTCGGAGAAACATACTGCAAACTCTGCGAACCTTTGGCGGTTTATAGTTATGAAGCTGCAGGATATCAACGGAAGCCTTGGCCTCGCATTTATTCCCGCTGTGTGAATTTCCCCTTTTAATCAAGCATAGTCATCTACTCTGTTTATAATAATAAAAAAGGACCCAGTATTGAATGAGTTGATGTGCCTGTCGTCTTGAATTTTCTAATGTGACTGTGGCTTATAGTGTGGCGATAAGCTATCAGTCTTTTGATCCATCAATATAATATAATCCAAATAGGTTCTTATCTAAATTCACTATAATTTCGAATTACTGTTCCAGTGCAAGAATATTTATGAATACATACTTGTATTTCCAGGTAATAATAATATGAATACATAATTCCAATCAAATTAAATACTGAACACAACAATAAGAATCATTGTGCTAAAGATGTTAATGCAAGAATGAGTAGTTCCGTAAGTAAACAACATTATATAAAAAAGACACAAAAAAGAACCTGGATGAAAGTTAAAAGTTTATTCCTAGAATATAAAGGTCTCAATAAGATAGTGTTTATTACTAAAATATTAATAAAGACCATGTACAAACACACGTTTACATTACTAATGATCTGAATACAAAATCGACAATCATGAAAAAGTATTAGCTATGTATTATGTTGTTTACACAATAGATGTTACTGGTCAAATAAACAAAAAGACTTGATTCTGTGTAAGGATAAGTACTAAATATAATAATACAACGCATATAATCATGGAGAGAAAGTAACAAACAATGCAAAATAAATACTCAAAACGAATCAAATTACATACTCATAACAATTATATA
>JAECUM010041103.1:0-39632 GCA_016617855.1 Megalonaias nervosa
ATATATATATATATATATATATATATGTGTGTGTGTGTGTGTGTGTGTGTGTGTGTGTGTGTGTGTGTGTGTGTGTGTGTGTGTTATTTTTGTATTTTATGATTAATAGAAACTGATTTAATTTCATTAAGGAGATTTGTTATTTTTACCCACATCTGAAATACAGTCTCAGACCCTTCAAACAGGACTGAGGACTAAAATGAACACAAAATAAAAATAAACTTCATCATTCTTCAAGCAAAAAGAGGAGCAGTGCAATTTTAATGACCGTGTGGGTCTAAGAATTTCATGTTTATTATTGTATCGCCCATACAGAATTAGTAAAGTGCTTTACAGACAAATCTAAGATTTTGTTCAAGAATGATTTCGTATCATTTCAAAAATTATATTTTCGCCAATGGGCCCTTTAAAATCTAATAAATGACATTATTACACTATTCTGACATCTCTTGCAAATGAAAATAGTGCTGTTATCTTCTGTATCAATAAGAAAGCAGTGAATCAGTGTGATTTATTCAAAATATGTACCAGACAAATGAAATATGTACCAGAAAAATAAAACATGTACCCATCAAAACGTTGAAAGCTCTGCGCTTCCTTTGATTTCACGTGCGAAATGCCCTCATTTGCATATAGAAAATGAACGGTAGATATTTGGTGGTGAAGATAAGAAGCTCTTGCCTTTGTTTATGTTAGTCCAAGATAAGATTATATATATATTGGCGTGCATTTTTCTTTGTTTGTCTTCCCTTCCATCAAATATTACAACTTTTACTGAAAAAAAAAAATCAACAAAAAATTTCCCGAATAATGAGAAATTTTAGTTGGTGTAAATTTAGTTGTACTAATAAACAAAATAGGTCCAACTTGTCAGCACTTAGATACATGCTGTTCGTAGTGAAAACAGTTTATCCAAAAATAGCGACATGCTAGCTTGTTCAATCTTGTTGTACATGCAAGGTTCCAGACAATGATATTTGACAAAATATTTCTGGAAATCTCTCTCTCTCTCTCTCTCTCTCTCTCTCTCTTGTTTATCAGTTTTGAAAAATGAAAAGTGTGATTCGACAAGATCATGCCTGTTACTTTGTTATCTTCGGAAAAGAGTTTGCTAAATGGGACACTAGGAATTCTTTTATCATGAAGTAAAGTGAGATCTGATAGAACATGAATGCGTTGAGTAGCAGAATATAATTTTCAGATTAAACTCATGCATATTTTATCATATTTATGTTTGTGTGAGTAATAAATACCACACTCATGTATATTGTATCAGATATTGATGTTTGTATGAGGAATATGTTTCTGGCCACACCCATGTATATTATATCAGTTATTCTTGCTTTATATATATATATATATATATATATATATATATATATATATATATATATATATATATATAGAATCTATGTTGGGGTTTGGACCGAGACAAGGAAATCCCAGTCAAGGAGTTACAGTATTTGTCTCCCCACGAGGCTTGCCAAGTGGGGAGACATATAATGTACCCCGCGACTGGGATTTCCTTGTCTCGGTCCAAACCCCAACATAGATTATTTTTCTCACCCAATATTATCCTTTAAAGTAAGAAAGAACTCCACCCTTGTGCAATATAGTTCACGCGCCAATGTTTACATGCGGTGCATTAATACAAATATGTTAATGAGGACTGTGGCGTGACGTATCATCCGAAGTACAGTTTTTATGCATGAGTCAAAACAAAATAACAACATTAAACGTTGCATACTTTTTAGGTATTATCACATTTAATATATGGATGTTATATGAAATTAACAATAAATAGTTAATATTTATTACAAGAAAATGTTTCATTTTCATTAGTTCCAATTTAGAAAATTAAATTGTACATAATGAAACTGTACTCGGCCCACAGCCTTGTTGTAGTGTAAATACATGTAGCATGAGTGTCCGTGCTTGGGTTATTCGCGGGTAATTAGAGATCCGTGTCACCATCACTATCTTTAGAGGAGGTGAAACTGTTTGTGACATACTTGTGTTGTAATTAATATTGATTGTAAAAGTACCTCCGTGTATAAAAGACCCTCCAAATACGGACCCCAGCTGATAACCATGTGCTAAACTTTCAAGTTCACTGATTCGTTGAAAATTTATTTTTCTCTCTTGGAAATATGGCAAGTGTTACAGTGAAATTTGCTTTCGGATTAATGTGTTGACGGATAAATGATTCCTTCTGGCTGGTAAGTGCATTATTTGTCATTAAATATTTTAGGTATATTTTTGATTCAGCTGGGGCGCAATGGAGATGCTTAACAAAAATAGAATAAAGCATGTTTGACATAACACATTTCTGGCTGTTACTAAGTTTTCTGTAGTTGTTAAGAGAGTTGGGAGGCTATGAAGTGTATAGGTCTATAGTCTATGTGCATGGATCAGTGTTTTCTGTCAGAGTTCATTTCGCACAGCATTGAGAATTTTATCCTATCTGTAGTACAGTCAATTTTCAGGTCGGCGCCATTAAACGTAGCTAACAGTACATAATTTGTTTCACACAAAGTATTTAAAACTAGATTGGTAGCTTTAGCTACATTTAATGACGCTGACCTGAAAATGTACTGAGCTAGGCCTGCATATAGGATAAAATTGACCATGCTGTGTGGAAAGAACTAACATAATACCAAAAAGCTCGACATCGTGTGCGACTGTGTCTTTGTCTATCACGAAATGTTTTTGTATGGTGTGTTCTCACAGATGGATTGACCTTAAGTTACTATGTTTTTGTTATATATTTGTTGTTGCTGTTGTTTGATTTTAGAACAACTACGTCAGGCACAGCAGAAGACAACAAGGGTTTCTTTTTTAAAAGTAGTTCTGAGCGCGTGGACACCTTGACTGAGACGATTAGTCTGAGATGACTATACTGAGATAAGTAAGGTTAGCAAAACAGCTAGATTTCTCTGTTGCATGGGTTAGAAATATATATATATATATATATATATATATATATATATATATATATATATATATATATATATATACAGTTCTGACCATTCCCATGCATACTGTATCAGATATTAATGTCTGCATGTTGATTCCTTAAAAACTTTCGTCCAATGGCTAGAATTGTATGGATATCTAGTAAGCCTGGTTTGAAACTTTCGCAGAGCCCTTTCTTTTCTGTGAAAGGGCAGCAGACAAGGAAAGGGCCCAATCTAATTATGGTTGCTGCCAGCTAGATTTCCAAGATTTCACAAGTGGTAATTAAGAAAAATAATGTTGTGATTCCAGAATGGTTGACTTGCTGATAATTTACCACCAGAGAGAGCTTTTCAATATTTTTGTGTAATATGAAGTGTGGAATATAAATTTTGAGCCAACAAAGAGTAGCGAAAATATAGAAAAGGGGATAAAATGTAATCACTTATTTATCAATTTCGCATTTATCTTGTAGTCTACATTTTATCCGATAAACGAGTTATCATATTTTGAACCATTTTATTTTTATTCTTGCATCAAATTTGATTTCCATCTGCAAAACGGCTGTTGACACAAACAGTAATACAATATTAGGCAATATGACTCCCCCAACCAATAGAGTAGCACGCAAGAAACTGGCTGCGTTTACACTGTTGAGGAGTGGGAGGTGCGTGGGGTGGTGGTGGTGGTGGGGCTTATCTTCCCTGTGTAGTTTCAAACTCTAAACAGATGACCTCTATGCTTTTTCTTCTATGACAACAAATACTAGTTTTCGTTTTCTTTCCCTCCTTTTGCTAATATGTTTTTTTTTTCTTTTATCAAGCACATGTTCACATGAAAATTATTTTCCTATGTCTGTCTCACTTTTCAGGATTTTTCCTGTTGTATGCTTCCACTCACCAACTTTTCATATGCAGTTAATTAATTCTCTTTTCTGTTTCTCTTGATCTGTTTCTCATTCATAAGCTTCTGTCATACATTTCTTCCCTTTTCCTGCAGCCTCATCGTGTCTTTATCTTTTTGTCTTCTTTCTTTCTTTATCTTTTCCACAGTCGACATCTTCACAAGATAGGACTTAGACCCTTGCAATTTTGGTAGGCTGTCTTCTTTCTCGGATGCTTGCTTTTATCTGACAAGTTGACAGAGAACCATTACTGTTAGATAGAAGTGAGTTTGCTATAAATATGAAACTGAGGGGAGAACCACGTTATCAATATTTCTGTCCATAGATCTATAATGGTCATGACAGTCTTGTTGGAGAGTGCCTTTTGAAATAAAGAAATACACATCTATTAGTTTATGTTGGTGTTAGAAGAATATTTTTAATGTCAACAAAAGTCATTTTTTTTTTGTATCCATTTTTAATAGAAACTTTAGAGGTTGTACTTGGTTCTGGATTTGTTTCGTTTTTCAGTGTCTTAAAAGAAAAGGAACTGCAGACCAGTCAACAAGACTATAAGTAACTGTATTTCAACCTTTTGAGATAAACAGTCTTTTATTAGAAAGTGGATAATATTCCATAACTGATCAGTAGAGATACCCTCTCAAGGTCGGAATTTTGACTTGGAAATTGTGTTTTTATTTTCCGATGAATACTTTCTCTTTATTTTTTAGGGATTCACAATTTAAATTTCAATCCAGACAAAAATTTTCTATATTATCTCGATGTAGTCCTGCAGGCGCATTTACTCATCTTACATTATATTAATTGTTGCTATAAAATTTAATGCTAATATAGTTTAAACAAAGTCTATTCAGTCGTGATTATTTAATGCTTTATACCGGAACTGTCATGAAGATATTTCCAGAAGAAAATTTAGTGGTAGCCAGGTACTAAACTTGGTGACGAAAAGAGCCTAATCATCGCAATATAGGTAGCACGATCTTTTTTTTCAACATGCGTAACTTTCATTGTGACATCACAGTGCGCGACCTTCAATCCGGTTTTTCTGGATCACACTTTTAGGTCAACCTCGTCCAAATATGTCCACATAATTGGCCATTGATTTTGCCGTAAGTACTTCTCGTGGCGTGTTAATAATGACTTTCCGAAGGAATTTGGATGTATGAGGATCCAAATAAAGTGAATAATTACCATTTAAAGGTATGTGTAAAAAATTCCATCAAATTACACACTGAAATAGTTGGTTCTGAATGCCTGCACGACCTACATAATAATAATAATAATAATAATAATAATAATGAGGCCTTTGTATAGCGCCTAATCTTTAAACTCTCCGAGCGCTTTACAACATTAGACAACACCCACAACATAAAAACGCATATAATAATATGATTACAAAAAACAAACACCATGAAATTAGAAAACATAAAACATGCTGAAATATTTAAGGTAGAAAATATTTTTAGGTCTTTAAGTATGTTATTGCAGTCGAAATAGGTGAGTTTTAAGAGCGCTCTTGAATGGGATCACTGTGTCTTTGTGTCCAAGTTCAGTGGGCAATTGGTTCCATGTTGCTGGGCCCTGGTATGCAAACGAATGTTGTCCATATGACTTCCTTTTCATAGTGGGAATAATGAGTATACGATTGTTAGAAGAGAAGCGTAAGTATCTTTTCTGGTGTGTACACATGGGTGAGGTCAGATAGGCATATTGGACTGAAGTCCGTCAGTGAAACGTAGCACAGAGAACGAATTTTGTGTTTGATTCTGGATCGAATGGATAGCCAGTGTAGGGTACAGAGCAGGGGGAGGTGTGCTCTGATCGTGGTACTCTAAGGATAATCCGAGCAGCTTTTGAACTTTTGAAGTTTCTGGAGTAGATATTGAGATAAACCAAACATAATTGACTTACAATAGTCCAGTCTTGAAAGTACTAAGGAACACACAAGTGTTTTAGTGGCATCAACTGAAAGATATTTTCGAATGGAGCTGATGCGTCTCAGCTCAAGATATGCAGCCTTGCATATGTTCATGACATGTTGGTGCAATGTGAAAGTACTGTCGAGAGTAACACCTAGGTTTCGTACTGACTGTGTGAATTTAATGTTGGTGTTGCTGATATTTATTGTGTGAGGTAAAGGATGTGAATGAGAAAGTCTTTGTGTTGTTACATGTCATCCATGATTTCACATCAGAAATGCACCTCTCTGTGCCTTGGATGGTAGCATCAACTTCATTTGGGTGGCTAGATTTGTATATTTTGGTGTCATCAGCGTGCAATTGGCGAGACATCTAATGATGATCTATGACACTTGAGAGTTGCTGAGTGTATAGAATGAAGAGAACAGGTCCAAGAACAGACACCTGTGGAACACAACAACATAGATCAACTGGGCTGGAGTGTATTCCATTGCGGACACAATCTGTGTCCTGTTGACCAAGTAGGACTTGAACCACAGTAAGGCTGTATCATGAATGCCAAATACATGCTGGAGACGGTGAAGTAATATATCGTGGTCTATTGTGTCAAATGCTTCAGACAAATCAAGGATGGTGAGAACTGTAATCTTTCCGCTATCCAAAGCAGAGAGAAGGTCATTGACTACTTTCAGAAGAGTAGTTTCAGTACTGTGGAAAGGGCGATATGCAGACTGTACATTGCTAAAAAGACTGTTTGATTTCAGATGAGATACAAGTTGGGATAGAACAACTTTTTCTAAGATTTTTGACATGAATGGGAGATTAGAAACTGGGTGGTAGTTCTTTAAATCATTATGGTCGAGTGTTGGTTGCTTCAGCAGAGGCTTTACAACGGCAGTTTTGAAAAATGATAGGAATTCCCCGGATGAGAGAGAGAGGTATTAGTAACATCAGTTAGAGAATGCAATATTGGATCTAAGCACTCAAGCAGCAGTGATGTTGGAATTCAATCAAGTTCACATGACTTTGGTGCACTCTTCATCACTATTATACATACTAAATCAGTCGAGTCAGGTTCAAATGCTGCTAACGGTTGCCGCTGAAATTATGTATCGCAACTGTATGGTGACGACGAGTCAATTGAAAATATTTTGTCAAGCTTATCTCTAATGGTTTGTACTTTGTCACGGAAGAAATTTGCAAACAGGTCCGGAAGGTCGACTGGAGAGAAGGTAGTTGTAAGTGGTGTACATTTGTTCCTTGACATTAGCTTGTTAGTAATCTCGAACAGCTCTTTTAGCAGCTGGAACTTTGCGTGATATTAGTACTGTAGTGGGCTGATTTCGCTGCATGGACTATGTTTGTGACGTTCTTCTTAGCGGCTTCATAGATTTGCTTAAGAATAGTGACTCTGGTAGAAAGCCAAAGTATCTCAGCTTTACGGCGGTCTCTTTTAGCAGTGCGAAGCTGGTCCCTAACACTGCTATATCTCAGAGAACACTTTCGAATTGATACTATTGACTTGGTTGCTGGGACATGTTTGTCAGGCAATGAACGTAGGCAGTTATCGAGTTGTTCTGCTGTAAGAGGTAAGCTAGTTATTAGGTTTGCTTGGATGTCATGCATTAGTTGGGTTATGTTTATCATACGGAGGTTTCTCTTAGTAGCAAATAAAGGTGGATGGTTAGGGACTGATACGTCAAGATGGCATATAATGCAGAGGTGATCTGATGGAAGTTCGTGGGATACCATGCAGGACCGTAGAATATTATCATCAGGTCTATGAAGTATGCAGTCTAAAGTGTGACCATGTTTATGGGTTGGTTGGTTAATTGACTGTTTGAGGTTGAAAACATGAATGGAAATTAGGAGTTTTGATATGTATGGGTTTCCAGGACAGTCAAAGTGAAAGTTGAAATCTCTAGGAATAATCAGGTTGCCACCTATCGAAATTCCAGACTCCAGGAGATTCGGAAACTGCTCCAAAAAGAGAGATTCAGTCAGCTTGTTTTTTCTTCTAGGAGGAGGACAGTAGAGGCAGAAAAAATGGACTGATCTTTGTTCCAGTGTGAGTGTGGTTTGGACTAGTTCAAACGATGTGTGGTAGACATTGAAGGCTGTAGTGTGGTTAAAACGTTTGATCATCGAGTTCTTTGCGATGACAGCAATTCCACCTCTGCGAGAGTGACTGGGGAACGACTTGATGGAGAAACCGGTAGGTGTTAGATCCGCGCACTTGGGCTCATCGCCTGATGCTTTTAGCCATGTTTCTGTCAGGAAAAAGACGTCGATGTTCTGATCGTTGATAAAATTAACTATTTCTGTGCGCTTTTCCGGTGGTCCTACTGATTGGGCATTGAATAATGCAATATGCAGTGGTATCTCTTGGATAGTTGATACAAATGTTGACGATTTAATAGGAATTTGAATTACGTTATCTATATTAACCGCCGAATGTTTAAATTGCTGAGTCGGAAAGGGCGATAGGGAGATAACTGGAATTCTTCTTCCTGTTCTATGCCGGCCAGCTTTGAAACAACGTTTCTTTTTTCGCTTCCGTTTGCATTTAAGTACTGATGAATGTAGCCCCAGGTCGTTTAGTCTAGTGCACAATGTAGTGTGGAGAGCCAAGGAGTGGGCATTTAAAACAATTAATGAGGGTCCATTATAACATAAACGAGTGGACTGGCGAGTGTCACGTTATGGCGGTTTGTTTAACAACAAAGGACGTTGTAGCAGTTGAGCAAGACAGCTGAGAAAAAGTCTAATTGTTCTCGTTTCCAAAACAAGGAGATGAAGAAACCCATTCGAACAGAACAGCCAATGCATGATGAACACAATAATCTAGACGAAGACAGACAACAAGCACATATATCATAAAAAACGGCACCAAAAAAACCGAACAGCTGCCTCAAGCAGGTTAAACGATAGCGGCCATCTTAGCCCTTCATTATGACTTTTACTATATAGCTGGAGATGAAAGAAAAATTGGCACGATAATTTTTTTCCTTACTGCAGGAACATGTTTTGTTGGATGTACAATGCAACGAGGGAATTTTGTTAAAGTAAAGTCCACACACCATGTGATAATGGTGCTGTAAGGATGGGCGTGTATACATGTGAAAACATGTGAACAAACCTTTTTCAGTTCAGAGAAGTATGGGCTAATGCATTTGTACCGAACATATTCGTGTAGACGAATTATTTTGGCAGTTGTCTACTTGCTTGCGATTTAGCCCATCGAAACAATGAGTAAACACGAATATTTTTCAACACAAATGCAGAAACTTATTTAGTTTATACTTCAAGTCAAATAAAATTAAAAATACTCTTGAATGGTTTCCTCGTTACTCTTGAAATTCACTTCTGATTTACATTCTGCGCAAAATCTTTGACTAAAATCATTTAAAGTCTCGCTTCATTTACTTCTGATTTTCTGTCTTTGCTTCCTGTAATTGTTCTAAGGCTTTGTTGTGTTGTTGATATTCCTCGTCCGCTGCTTTTTAAAATTAATTTCGAAAATAAATATTTTGACCCCGTAAAGGTTAAAGCGTTAACTATTGCTCCGTCTACGTGCATTGCTGCTTTAACTAAAGTTGTACAACTATGTTGCGATACTGTAATGGAGGTGGTGGTAGAATGTACATGGCTGTAACGTTATCATGAATCCAAAGGGTTAGCGCTGTGATTACAACTGACGTAGTTACATCTTCAACATCTTCTATGTTGATGGGTTTCTTTTTATATTAGTTTACCTATTTCTCTTCCATTAGCGGCCAATATTCCATATAAAGTGGATCTAGCAGATTTCTAATTGTCGTCGGTTGAGCACTCTGTGGTGAGGAGGGTCTTTGAACAACTTTTCCGGCGCGGTTACATTTCCAAAGCACTCCGATACTGATTATACCAACGACCGTTGCGACTAAGGTATTCACACATTGATAGAGTGAATGAGGTCTTTGATTGACGACTTGTTTCCTTTGAGAGCGTGTCTTCGTTCTTTTTTAAGTTTTGCTAATCTTTTATGGCTGCCACACATCCAGCATTTTTAGCTAAGCTGCTAGGTACTTGAATAGGTTCTTGCAGAATAGCTTACATATATTCTTGCCAAGGAACTATTGATTCATGTACAGGCTCTTTCTTTGTTGTAACACATTCACGGCCTAAGTCTTACCAACACCTTGTGCTACTCATTGCAAAACAACTTTGTCTCTGTACGCATTTTATTTTTCATTTGGTGGTTTAACGTGTTTCAAAGTAATTATCCATGCGGAGAGAGGAACCAGTAACAAACCATATTCAGAGCAGAAATGAAAACTGCCCAATGAGAATTGCATACACGGATCGTTATCGAACTCGACTGCCAATTCTGCGGCATTATCGATAGGCAATAAGTGTGAAGCTGCGGTGGTGTATAGCCTTATCGATTTAGTGATGCGAACGCCCAGTTCATTTTCATAAATAGAATGAATTTTAATTATCTCTTTGTTCTTCATGGAATTCAGCATATCCAATGTTAAGGCAGCTACGCTACCATGGAGATACTCCCGTGCTCAGCAGATTTAAAGGGCTATTGCTTATACGAATAGACTTAACGGCTGGGTGGCTGTTGTCTAGTCAGATATCACGTATAGTAAATAATTAGCTTATAGTTATATATAAATAACTTAAAAATCCTGTAATTTGACTGTTCAGGGACAATCCGTTTTACGGAAAATATATTCATATGAGCTAAAATAGGCAATCTGATATTTCATTTTACGCGCAATAGCTCACGGCATTGGAATAATATTGAGCTATTGCATTGTAATTATCTTGTTGCATGAGGACTAATGAAGATGCAACTAGCGTTACATTTTGATATACATTGGGCGGTGCGTACAATGCATGTTGGTTGCAAGCATCATGATGCCAGGTAAAAGGGGCTGCTGTATTGGTCTTCGTTCAGTCAACACGGTCCCATGACTGACAGTCGTATTACACGCACACCTGTAAACCGATAGCAGTCACTCTTTCCATACTTAAAGTACAATTGTGTTCGGTACTGATAATAGCAAAGATAATTCCAAAACATTCCTGAAAAACATACGATAAAATGAATTATTTGCTTGTTTGCATTTAACTTCTTTTCATCTCATCTTTCACCGCATGTAGTTCTCAAAGTATTAATCCGAAATAGTTTATATTTTCTGGTATCATCAGTCTTTTATTCTTAATACCAGTCTTAAGATAATGAAAAATATGTGCCTTTAGATACTTATGCTAAATAAACTTTCTGTGTTTGCATAGATTGGATCTATATTGAATTTTCTTGTAAATATGAGAGTTATTGGAGTTGTTTTATGTATTTACGTTAGTGTGCGAGATGGCAATTCGCAATTCCCGCAAAAGAAGAGTGTGATTCAGATTAAGAGACGGTCAAATTTGAATAAAATTACAAATTGATCAGGTAAGATATATGAACAGCTGCATACCTTAGAACAATGTACTTCCTTCAGTTCTGCTGGATGTCACGATTGTTACTAATCGTAAATGTTAAACTAAGTATAGCGCAACATGCTTAATTATGGTGAGTATGACACGTATTTATGTATATATCCATGCGCTTTTTTTTATACATTTGATTCTACGGTGTGTAGAATAGAATACATATGGGGTAAGAGTTCATACTTATTTGTACAAATAGTTTTGTACACATTAGTGGTGTTATATTGATATTTTTTGGTATTTGTGATAACTGTGTTTTATGTTGTTTTGTGTATGACATTAACACTGGATGCATCAGATTTTATCGTTGCACTTAGTAGTCGCTTGCAAAGCGTGCTTAAAAAGCAATATACAATGAGGCAGCTTAATGTTGCTACTTGTCTAAATAAACGAGAAATATGAGCCCAAGTTCTTACATTTGGTACGTTTTGCATTGAACCGATTACTAGGAGAACACGAAATTGGTTAGAGATTTAGACTCAAGATTCACTAATAATGCATAGAAAACTGAATTACTGATTGTTCTACAATCGTTAGAATATATAGATGTACAGCGTGAAGAGAAATAAATGTGAGCAGACAATATGAAACTATTCCAGATGGTTTATTTTGGGGTTCATCATCATGTTTGGGCAAAAAAATTGTGTCATTATTATTATTACCAAAATACACAGAGAACTTGTGTTATTGTCTTCATCATAAAATGCTGCTTATGATCAATACAGGCCTTCCTAAGTATTATTAGAAACTATTGTAAAGGTTGCTCATGACTGACTAGAATCCATTTTATTTGCAAACATGCGTGTGCAGAAAAACAGCTCATGTTCATTTTATAAAAGTTTTATACAAACTCCAGTCCTCCTTGCCACTAAGTGGATTATTATTAAGTGTCAGTGGCTTATCATTTTCACGACATACAGAAACCATATTTGCTGTAAACTGCATCAAAGTATGTGGACAAAATGGTATGGTATTCCTTTTATTATAAGTTAATCTTTCACACACTCACTGCTAAATGTTGCAGGATACATAACTGAACGAAATGGGTCATTACTATTACCATCATTTGCAGACATTTCTTCACAATATGAGTACCATCCCCCACCCACCTGTACTGGATTGTGCATTACTAATAACCTTTAATTCGGTCAAGTGCACGCACGCGCGCGTAGCTTGACTTTGATTTAATTCTTCATTGCTTCGTGATACGTCCTTTACCTCACTCTGCCACGCAGAAGGTGATGGTACCTCGCTGCCCTCATCAGCACTTAGTAATGAAGCCTCTCTACGCCAACCTCGTGCTGCATGGGTGCAACGACGTTGTGACTTTTGGAGCTTGAGCAAGCGGATTACAAATTAACTGGTCGAAATTCATCGTAACGATTTCTCTATCCTTGGCTTGCTGCAAAGATACTGTTTGTTCTTCGAACTGTGTAACTTTAAGTTACCGTTTAACCGCAAAGCAACTTCAGACACTCGTAAGTGGTCAAATACCATTTTGTCATGCTCTTGGTTATTGTCTCGCGTTATGCTCTAAAACGCTACGAACACGTGTTTTGGTGCAATATAACCATGTTGAGTACTTATTTGCCATGTAAATTATCCCACAATACCGGTTGGTGGGTGCGCATTTGTGGTGTGCGCAAGAAACGACAGCGTTGAAGCGGTTCCCAACTGCACAAACGATAACAAACGCGATTCTGTGGTCAGTGAAGGGTTTAGAACAGGCATCCACAAAGTCAGTGTTGATAACTCAATTTTGCCATCAACACCTCCTTTGCAGCAAATTGAAACTGATTTTACGAAACAAGGTGACTGTGTGTTTTGCTCCAAAAATAACCTTGCGAACGTTGGCATTAATGACTATTGCTTCTTCATCTACATCATAATTAGGATCAGTCTGGGGTTTTTTTATAGGTCGCCTGTATGTACACGGTCTATGATTTGCATTATTAGTTGCATTTTTGACAAACCTCATTGCTGGGCCTAGTTTTTCTTGTGTAATCATCGCTGTATCTGGCAATTCCGAGAATCGTTGTGGCAACGTCTACGTTGTCAAGAACTGACTCGATTTCTCTTCCATCAATGAAATGACGTACACTGCTAAACAACACCATGAGACTGTTGTTGACAAATCCAACTTGAAAATTGGCCTCGCAATTGTTGCAGTTGTTGGTGCATACAAGGTTTCCCTCAGCTTCAAAGAATGTTTTACATAGAAAGAAAACCCTAACACGTGTTCTGCAGTTGTAATTTTATTTTTAATTGATTGGGATCTCTGGCCTGTAATGAATAATACTGAAAATTTCTTTTACTTCGATCCACTAACACAGGCGCGCCCATACCTTGATTTCTTTCATAGGAATCCGGAATGACTGTGTAGATAGATGAAAATTAATTATTGGGTCGTCATACGATTGTGTCTGCTACACACGAGTGCATATAACACCGATTCAATCGCATCATTTATTGGTGATGCGTGCTTAGTCGTGATGGAATATGGGCTGGTGTGTGTAGGCAAGACGATGGGTGCCATTTACCACGGACCTGGGTTCGAATCTCCGTAGGGTACGAATTAAAAATTCTCTAACCTCTATGATAGTATTATTTGTATTGAATATATATTGCTGAATTGTTCCTGAGCGGCGTCATTAATACTTTTATCAACCGTAGGCGGCATTGTTTCTATCGATGGTAGCTTAACCACTTTTAGTGGTTTTCGAGTACGAATCGCCGTAGTTGATCTCGAATGGATTGAACTGCCTGCGATTCCAGTTGTTTCATCCTATCCACAGCAGTACTTTTGATGCTATCAACGACTCGGATTGCAACCTGTTTTGCGATTGGTGCAGCGCGAAGACAGAGCCCCTAGCACCTTTTGTACGCATGTGGACAAACCATGAACAATATCACCGAGGCCATTTTCGTAATATATCGCGTGAACGGGTTTTCTTGCGCTAACAACACGCACGAAATGTCAGCTCGATCTTTCATGTACAGTTGTATCGTCATTGTTTCGCCGCGCAGATCAATAACGTGCGTGCTGTCTTGATTGACAAGGGTAAAACGAATATATATCAGATGATTATTATGGCATGGAAGATAAACAAGTCCTACCGGCTTAATTGATATCAAGATTGGTAGAAACACAAACAGCAGATAACTTTGAACAACTACTCCTGTCGTTTCACAACTACCACTAACAACGTTACAGGTTAAACAGACCTGCGTCGTTGAGGTAATCCTGATAATGCCAGGCGCGATATGATATCCGATACGTAAATATCGTTTAATCATGTGGAATATCGTCAGGCCAACCTAAAACTGATCTTATTGACGACCGTGCAATATTGACCGCGTATGGTGCTGAATAGACTGAAATGACAGAACTGAGTGATATGATATCCGATACGTAAATATCGTTTAATCATGTGGAATATCGTCAGGCCAACCTAAAACTGATCTTATTGACGACCGTGCAATATTGACCGCGTATGGTGCTGAATAGACTTAAATGACAGAACTGAGTGTGGATTCATTTGCACGTATAGATATTTTAGGCTTTTATCAGTCAGCAGTTTGAATCATTCGTTGAATTTCTTCATTAATTGTTTCTATATCATACGAGACGGCAGGGATTTCATTAATATTCCAGGCGGCTCCAGTGTCTTCTGAAAATACAAATGAGTTGTGAAATGTAATTCATTCGCAGCGACGCAAGTTCGATTTCAAATGTGCGTGATTCACCAGCAGTAACATGTGCAGAAAAAGTCACACTGAATTCTGGCTTTATTGATGAGATTGTGATCATTGAGGTAACGCTCTTGGTTGCATTTACAACATCCTGTTGCATCGCAGGATGTATTTCGCTCAAGACCGCCTCACAATGGATTGTCGATGTATATACATCATTGATATCTTCAGCACGTTCATGCATCAGCGCACGATATGTATTTCAGTCCATAATATCAATGGTTACCAGTCGCTGACACATCGATGTAGCTTCATTAATGACTTCCGGTATATTGTTGCCCACACGAAATGATCCAGCAAGTGTTTTCAATCAATAAGCAAGGTCTTTAGGGTCAAATAGTCCACCATGGCCTTCTCCTAGTTTTGGTTGTTGCTGATACCTTTTTATCTATTCTTTTATCTATTTGTCTTGTTCTTCCTGCGTGAGAAATTTAAGTGCAGCTTGTTGCGCTACCCAAACTAGTTCGTCTTCTCCCTGTGTGTGTGCAGGTTGTTGCTCTTCTGAGTTTCTTTCAGAATTTTTTTTCCCCGTGCAACCTTCACTGGTGGAGGTACACGTATTGACAACTGTTGCTTTGTCACCCGTTTTACTTATTTGTCTATCCATTCTGTTTTTCCACTGCGCGAATTTGAGGTGCTTGATCCGAATATTCTTCTGTCTCAGTTTCAGGGGCTAATTGTATTTTTAGTGTCACATGCAGGAGTCTCATAAAATGTTTAATTTCTTGAGCTACTTCATAAATTATTTCAGCATTAGTCAATGCAAGTACTTCATTATAAGACTCAAACAGCTTACAAGAAACTTTTTTAGACCCAGTAAATTCCTTGTAAGACCCATTTGAGTCATACATCTTTTATGTTCTTTGATAGTTTCTTGATCACTATATCATTCCATTTGGGGGGTACATACAAACTTGCACCGATAGGATTTAGAAAGATCCACTAGCGGTCTTTCAAATTAAAATGTTGTCTTGGTGTGCATCATTGATCAGCACTAGGGTGGTGGAAGTGATTCTTCAAGTTCTCCAACATCTTTTTCTTTTACTTAATCAGTCATTTCTGGCAAGCGTGTAATAATCTCCGCAGTTGCTCTTGTTGCTGTTTTCATAGACTTGATGCGCCTAGCTATTTTAGAAACTGGATCAGGTTCTTCTTCTCTTCCCGTTTGTGCTGGTGTTACCTTCTTAATATCTTCGGCACGTTCCACAATTTCTTTTTGTGAGCTTAATCAGCGGTGTAAATGGTCAAAACCCACTGTGAGGTCTTCTCATGCAGTCTTTTGTAAATGTAACATATCTTTGACGCTTTTTGACCTGCAATAACATTACAAATCAGTTCCTAGTGTTCACGAGCGGCTTGGTATCAAGCAGTGACAAAGTCTCATATTTGTCCTGTGTGCGAATTCACGTCGGTCTTGAAGACATTCTACTTGCAGTTCGTGTTTGAGATCGTTTTCGACAATTACTCGTGAGACTCCTTTCGTTTCTTTTATTTTCAGAGGCGTGTGGTCCAACTACCCAATCGAGTATATTTTAGGTCGTAGTCCCACATATGCTTCGACTGTTTTATGCGAGCATTTGTCCTTGAACTTACCAACAACCTTTTTATTGGTGTTACTAAACAATGGATGTTCTTTCGGATAATCTCTGGTATCAGTTTCGTTTACTAAACTTGATTCAGCCATGTCCGCGTATACATCGTTGGTTGTGATATGCATCAGCAGCGAGTCAGTATCAGTGTACAGCATCTTGACTCGATTCTGATAAACCGGTTTGATCTTGTCATAATAAAACTCGCACATTAGAAACTTCGACAAGTTCAACACGGACGAACCAACATAGTTTGGTTTTGTCCGCTTGAGTTTTGATATTTTATTGTAAACGACAACAAGTCCACCATCAAAGATCTTTCTGGATTCAAAGACCGGATCAGAAACTAGCCTTCGAAGTTTTTCTTGTTCATTATCACAGACAAGGTCGACTCGAGTTCATTTGCGCAGATTCTCCATATTTTTAATTCCGAATACAGAATTGTGCATGAGCTTGATAAAAGTTCTTCTCAAACTCATTCGTGGACTTCGTTCTCAGAACCATATTCTTCTGGATATAAGGTGCCATCCAAGCGTGCTGGTGGAATTGATGATCTTGGTTACACACATAGCTAATCGCAGATACAACTGCAGATTTTTCATTTGCAGTGCATAATCGTGTTTGGTCCTAAGACTTGCTACTAGTTGGATGCGTTTAGTGTATTTGCCTCCGGATTCTTCGACGATCGAGCACTGACACGGAGACAATCACGTACCAGGTACCTGCGATGCTTCTGGTGCTAGCGGATAATGGTTGAGGACATCATGTAAATGTTCCGGGTATTCTAGATAAACTTCAAAGACATATCCGTGATCACTGTTATGTTGTGTTGCGTTTATGCATGTCAGTGTTTGTAGTATAAAAATCCACTGAAACCCACCAACTGGCAGCGGTTGCATCATTATCCAATCATAGAGGTTGTTTTATTCTAGACACATGCTGTAACTGTTAGGGTCATCGGGGTCATACTAATCCACGTTTGTGTTGTTTGCGAGAGCGTATCTGTGAATCGTCACAGAAACACCTCAACTGAGTCCTTGCCACGATACAACATTGGTGTCTCAGTTTGCCAGTCGCACCTAAGTACTATGTAACAAAATCCCACGGTGGATGGTTAGCGACTTGTATTGTGTGGTTGGATGCATTTGTGTCTTTGGAAACAGATCTTGGGAAAGCAGAATTTCCACTGGAACGTTAAGACATTAAAAGTCCGCGTCATATGTAGTTGCACCCCAGTGAATTTGAGAATGTTTGTACCTGGTTGTGGCATTATTATTGTCCGCTGCGGTTTTTCACTGATACCACAGCAGTAAAAGTTATGGTCGGTGAGCAGTTATTAGGGTATTAAATACATGCATGTAACGTCTGCATGGATATTTCTTACCGTGATGATTGCTGAGATGGATACGTCTTACTGTTTTGATTGCTGTGTCGGTTAAGAAACCGAGCAAGATTATGTATCCATACGTAGTGAGATACCGACTCGGATCCTTTCATTTCAGTCAGCGGCAACAAGTCCATCTAGATTCGACCATGTTGTCCATGTGGGGATAGTACAAGCTGATAAAAGCCTTTATCGTAAGTGAACACATTAACATTAATATTAACAACGTCTTTGCATTTGTTGTGTCCAGATACCATTGCACTTTATATATAATTTGGAGTGTATCTATTTGGTCGTTAAACCCAAGATAGACAGATCGTCATATATCATGATCTGAAATGGTACACGATGGTCTTGTAAATAAACCGGCGCGTTATCTAAATAATCCTTAACAAATAAATCCATAAACTCATGGAGAATGTGTCTTAAGGTCATTTCGGCCCAGATAAGTCCAAATGACCCACGAATGAGTACTGCACCACCTCGCATACTACTGTTTGGAGTATTAAAGTTCATAATTCTAAACGTGCTGGAGCGTAGTATATGTTTTTTGCTTTTCTGGACTTACAAAGGGGGTCATATAATCCCGACAGTGGGTGAGTGGATGCAAGTTTTTCTTCCAGTCGCCGGCGTTGTATCTCGTTATCAGCCTCCAGTAGCATTTTATATAAAAGCCCCATGGGATCCTTCAGAAGTAACACGAAATCGTAAATCAGCCCTTGCCAGATAATTAAGTACGCCTTTTTCAGGGTCCTCATAGCATAATTCCTTAAAATATCCTTCATTCAAATAAAGCATCTCTGGCAAATTTAAATTACAACCATACCGTTCCGCAATGTCTCACCGTACCCCTCCCCAACTCACACATAATGGCTGAAAATTATAGTATTTCATGGCAGCACTTTAACGAAATACTCAGCACTTCTGGAAATAACTGATTTAATAATATTTCTTTATTGCAAAGACATTTTTGTATTACTTCCGCCATCTTGAATATTTGTACTGGTATCGGCCATTCGACGGTGCGTGCCTGGCCTCTTATGCGGAGCAGCAGAAGGAGAAGTTATGGTACCAGGCTAGCTGTACACGATAGAATGGCCGGCGGAATCGATGATGTTAGCTGCTGTCATAGTTCATTCGAACCATTACCTTACAGACCTCTTAACACTGCCGGTAAAATGACAATTCCTGCGCGTAGGCGTGATTACTTACACCTTCTGCTATTATTAAAACCTTATTAAATAATATAAAATTATATAATATGATTTTCTCTGGTCCATAAATAGGATTAGAGGCAACATCAGCTAACGGTATAGCGATTCCTGCTAGGCTCCTCGCTGGTTAGTTCATATGTATATTCTATACAGTGTCGCTTTTGTTGAGAATGAACCTTCGATGCATTAAAATGTTAGGCACATGGTCTGTTCACATCTCAAAATCCAATGGGATATGGTGTCTGCTTCCAAAAGTGTCACATAGGGATTTATCGGGCTGAGTGGCGGCCACTGTTACCTACACCTTCACGCTTCCTTCTGGATACCCTGGTATATTAACTTTGTTCTTTCCTTATCTGTCAGTCACAGGTCCTTGTACTCTCAAGATATCAGAGTCATCTAGGCAGAATATCCGGTTAACTATGGAGATCTCACGAATAACGTCTGGTTTTGATCAATGGTTCTTGGGTTGTTTGTAACGATGATCGTTGATCTGATGCCTTTTATGCCAAGAGGTCTTCACACAGTGCGATACTAATCAATCTTTTCTCCGAACGCCAACGTTTTACGACTCTCTCTCTCATTTATTTGAAGATAAAAGCAGGTGTTATAATTCGTTAATTAAGAAACTGTGGCGACATTTGACCCAAAAGTTCGTCAAAGCCCATATTCTCTCGGCAGAGAAATAGAAACAGGTCTTTTGAGGATCCTTTTGAATCACCTATAAGACCCACTGACACAAATTATATTTCTATTTGGTTGGCAGAGTTGAGATTGATACTCCTGCAAATACGTGGAAACAAGCAGCTCAATTTCTAAACTTTTAAAAAAATGAACAATTAGGAAAAATCAATGCAACTGTGACTCACTTTAGATAAAAAAGGATGGAACTCTTGTCGTGAAAATAAACAGAAACTGGATACGGGTTACACAAACAAATAAACCATATTTAATTTTGACACTGTATACATTGATATGTGCGACAGAAATAGGGCTTACTTCGATAATATGAATTGTAAAAGTTAGAACATTACAATTAAGGAACCATAAATATGTAACAGAAATTTCAGGAAGAAATTCCATCAGAAATGAAAATGAAGATGATATCGGAATAGACATTTGATAAATTAAACGATGCAATTATGTGCGAAATGGAAAATGCTGCGTGTAGTGCCAGAAATGGCCTCGTGCGATTTAATTGCATTTGACTGACTTTTAAAATCCGTAATCGCGCAGGCATTAAAATCTTGTGAAATCAAAAATTAAATAAGAGATCTTAAAAAGCAAATTTTAGAAACAATGACCTCATCTTGTCGTAAAGGGATGGATTGGAACCCATGGCTAAACCCGAGGAGCTAGATGAACACGATAAATTACTAAACGAATTGCGTGAAAGAATGAATTTGCGTTCCTGAAAGCTTTTAAAGAACCCATTCCCGAAATTTTAAATAAAACATTCCTTTTGTAAACACTCTATTTCACGAATAGAATATAACTACTCCTTGCTACTTACTGCTTTATGCTTTTAATTAGCAATATTGCCTTAGCAGTCAGAAATAAGCTTGGTCTGGGGTCAGAAGATTCTTCACCCGCTCATTTGCCACCCCAACTAGGACCAAACAAATTGGGTCCATACAAGATTAAATAAGAAAATGCTGATTACTCTAGTACATTTGCTTAAGGATCTAGATACATAAGCAGCAGCGGCGCTACCGTGTGTCATCGGATGAATCGTCACCTGGCTGCTTAGAATGGCAGGTGCTGCGGTCGGCTGACTGGCAGAAAATGTCATTATATTTATTGCCGCCAATGTAGTGACTCTTTTGGATGTTTTACGCATCTGATTACAGAGTACTCTATGGTCTTAAATTATATAACACAAAGAGATATAATCAATATGTTTATTAAAATCAACAAATAAATGTACTTCTCTAAGTTACGAAGTGAAAATTTAAGAAGAGTTTAAAGTATTAGCAATTAAATCCCAAATAATCCTAAATGTTCTATCACAAGTCTAAAATTATAGAATATTCCGAATTAATTCTAATAGTCTTGGAGATGCTGATGTACCAATAGTCCTGATGTATCACAATGATATAATCCAAAGTTGTGTTTTAGTCCAAAAACAAAATCAATGAATAATTTAAATAAACAGTTCCTCTCAAATTATATCTGAACACAAATAAAAGGATTCCACAGACTGAACTCAAAATGAAACGAAGACTTTGTTTACATCACTTATTATCTCCAAACTGTCACGAGACCTATGACACAACAAAATGCCTTAGATGTGGATCATTTCTGATGGAAAGATTCCAAAATATCATCAAGGAGTTCACTTCCAGAACATTCTAAGGTCATAAACAAGACTAGGTCTTGAACTCAGATTCAAGTAAACATCTTAAAAATGATGACAATTGTCAGGTAGGCCAAAAATCGTCCTCTCAATCACGGATGAAGGTCAAGCACACAATATAAATTAACTATACTTAACAGACTGAGATGGCGTTTTATTAAAACACTAATGAGAAGAAGGCTCATTGGCAAATGAAACTTTGGGAGTCAAGAAATAATTACCAGTTGTGCGAGCAGCATTTTCCAAAGTTTCCAATTTTTGCACACCATTATAGGTCTTGACATTAATTACAGATGCAGGTCTTCAATTGTTGAGCTAACTGAGTTTATTGTAATCTTTAACAGCCATTTTGGCTGAGCACACCCATCATATAGTTGTTAATTTTCCTTTGGAAATTCGAAATGGGTCTGTCTAGTTTATTTTCTACAGTTTCTTAACCTTTATTGATATACCTCACATGCCAACTCATAACCCTTCAAGATAAATTCCTTAACCACATCATAACCAGCATTTTATTGTACCGACAATGACGTGTAGACATCTCGAGCTATGACAATAAGGACAGTTTGTAATATTAATGTCCATTTCAAGTTTTCAGCAGTGTGAGGGAAGTATTTATCTACCTCTTTTTCTTAAAAGTGTGCACTAACCTATATTTCTGGTAATATCAAAACTTGAACTTGTGTTGGGGGGACATTTTCCGACTGCCAGTTCTAATTCTCATAGTCTTTATTGTATTTCACTTTCTTTTATCCGGGTGCAGGAGGTCGTGGGTTCGACCCCCGGTCTAGTCATACCAAAGACTTATAAAAATGGTACTAACAGCTTACTCGTTTGGAGCTCAGTATTAAGAGGCTAGTGTTAGGACTGGTCGGCCTGGTGTCAGCATAATGTAACTGGGTGGGACATCATCATACATGCCTGCAGCATGATGCCCCAGTGCTAGATATCACTATAAACTGCCACACTGCAGACATCGTAGCGATACGACAGAAAATTGTAAAAGCTACGAAAAAAATCCAAAATCACACACACAGCCTTCTCCTGTATCTCCCTGTATTTGCGTTTGTTTTTCCTGTCTTTGAATCTGCATTTTCTCTCTCTTTTCTCTCTCTATCTCTCCACATTTTTAGTTGTCTCTCCTCCTTTTATCTCTGCCCCTGTCTTTATCTCTCTGTCTTTGTGCACTTGCCTTTGCCTCTCCTTTCTCTCTTTTTAAATTTTAATTTCCATAATTTCTTTCAGCAAATGACGCTTGATAATTCCATTTAAATATGGTTTCAAACTGTAATTACCTTAACTTTCTATGAAAACCAGAGACAGACTAACTAATTAAACCCAAAGCACTATCATCCCAAATATCCTTCCCCACCAAATACTGAACCAAAATATTCTTTATGTCTGCTTTGTTAAATATATATTTACTTCTGAAATATCAAAATGACTGGGACGCTCCAGCAACATGTCTTTTTCATAGATTCTAACCCCTTCTGGGTAGGATTTAAAACAAAAGTCACTACAATAGATAACACTGGGAATGCTTGTTGGCTTCGCTAAATATTTCTTAAATGTGTGAAATTAAAATCTTTGCCAGAGACAATGAAAGTTCCGAAACAAAGTCAATTTAAAATTTTAATTACAAGTTTTAAAATCTTTGAAATGTTTTATAGAAATTCGGATCCCGGATGAACCCCAAATTTCTGTTACGTATCTATGGCGTTAAACCATATAAAAGAAAATAAGTGAAACCACCAATTTAGCATATTCCCAATGAATACAGTAGTCTTGAATTGCCCTGATCCACCATGATGATATACTCCAGCATGTCTATGAATGAGTTATCAATAACCCAAAAGTAGTGTCTTACTCCAAAATGTCAATGAACACTTTGCAATTCCAGTGAATAATTTAAATAAATAATTCCACTCACATTATATCTGAGCATACCTGCAAACTATTATAATAGATTACCAAAGACTGATATTAAACAGGAATGAATAATTGTTTACCAAATCCTTTATATACATATTTCATCTGACCTATATCGCAATATGATGTTCTGGAAAATCCAATCATCCTGATGGAAAACTACATCAGATTGTAAAAGGTTCTCTTCCAGAAACTTTTCAGCTCATAAATAAAGTCTAGTCTTGATGTGAAATTCAAGTAAATAATTGAGATATCCATTACACCTTTATATATATATATATATATATATATATATATATATATATATATATATATATATATATATATATATATATATATATATATATATATATATATATATATATATATATATATATATTGCTGATATAAACACAATCACATGAAGTCAATAATTAGACCTTTGATATGAATTTTTTCCACGTTATGAATATAGCAGTCAAAAACCAAAGACTCTCAAATACGCAAGCATACTCTGTACAGAATATTCACCCAGAATAGGTCATACTTAAGTGATTATATGTTTCCTATAAATGGTATTTTCTCATACACTGTTGATTATGCAGTCAAGAAAACCTGTGTTGACATTTTTAGGAGTGCTTTACTATCTATACAAAAGTAATTTATTATAACCCTACCAGTATAAAATAGTTGTATTGCGCTTGATGCGCAAAAACACATTTCTAATAGTAATGTGGTAACCAGTTTGGATTTAATTTCATTTGTAAGTAACTGTATTAGATATCACACTCGTCAGGACAGTTTCTATTTTTCCAAATATTTTTAAGTACCCAATTCACATGAACGAGAAAGCAATTTTCAAATTGAGCTATCTTTACACAATGCTAGCATATCTGGTCAGCTTAAAACTTACAATTAAGTTATATCACACAAGCGCAGATTTACGTAATTATAAGGAAGGTGTACATCTAACCGTTATATAACACTCTGTTGCTGTGTATATCAGACTATATGTGGAGAGTATTAGTAAAGTGGCGTATATTTTGCTGTTTCACAATTATAAACAGTTCACGATAAAATTTTAAAATCTGAATGTAGCTTCAAGGATACCGGGGTGGAGACGGTAGACAAGAAGAAAAGATGCTTTTTTGTGATAGCTTTCATCATTTGTTATTCTACTTTTTGTTACTAGTATTAGTCACACACACACAAATACGATGTCAATGGAACCTCTTGAAGCATACTGCAAAACTTCACACTCAATAAGGAGTATCCATGCATACATGACCGAAACTGTCGGCATGAAATAGAGCAATAAAATCTATCACATCATATTTAAATTATGATGTCTGTTTTTTAATAGTTTCCAAATCTTTTTCTTGCCAGATGTGAGTGTCAGAATCAATGATGGACCATTCTTACTCTAAAGAAAAGGCAGATATTGCAGAAAGAGAGGAAGCATTGGTTGCTGATTCAAAAGCAATTTATGATCTCAAAGAAAACATGGATGTACCTACAGGTAATGATAAGAAATTGAAAAGAAAAGGATATCAAATGCTAAAACGAGATAAAAAGGTGCCCAGAGCAATGAAAAATAAACCTTCATTGCTTTGTGTCAACTTCTCTGATGAAGCTGAAATTGGATCAAACCTGGTAGACTATTTGAGTAATAGAATGGGTGATGGGTTCAAATACAAGTTTGAAGTTCAAAACATTGAAAGCATTACAGCCAAACGACAGAGAAATAGAGAAATAACACTTTCTTTTCCAAGCAAAGCTGCTGCAAGAAAAGCTCAAAATCTCCTTCGTCAAACTAACAAGAAGTCAGATACAAAACTAGCTATCTTCTTTCCAGAGGATAAAGATAAAGAGATGATTGTTTTAAATCCATCTGAAACCAAATCTAGGTTTGAAAAACATCAACAAATAATACTTGAACAGGCCAGGAAATACTTGGCATTACATGAGACAAAAATAAATGAAATGAGTGAAAAACTGAAGGAGCTTGAACAGAGACTCAAAGATGGAAAACTGCTGTTGCAGGAATTTGAAAGAGCAAAATTAGACATAAAAGCAACTAAAGATACATGTAAAGAGCTTGAATCTCAAAAGAGAGAATTTGGCTCATTTCTTTGTTGTATTCAGAACAAGGTGGAGGAAATCAAAGACTCCGTGAAGTTTGGTGCAAAAATGAATGAAATTAGAACGGCTTTTGAAATAGAGTGCAGGCGACTATCTAATGCTTTGTCGATGTATGCGAGACGTTATGACATACTGAATGCAGTAAAGAATTCACAGGTGTCTGTTATATTGGGGGAGACAGGATCTGGAAAAAGTACACAGCTGGTACAGTATCTCTACGAGGCAGGATTTGCAGAACATGGTCTTATTGCCTGCACACAGCCAAGAAAGATAGCTGCAGTGACTCTGGCAACTCATGTAACTTCTGAAATGGCATCAAGTGTTGGACAAATTGTTGGATATCAAGTTGGCATGAAAGTTAGAAGAACGAAAATTACAAAGATCTTGTACATGACAGACCATATTCTTCTGAATGAGTGCCTCCAAGATAATGAACTTAAAAACTTTTCATGCATCATCATAGATGAAGCACATGAACGAAGCATTTTTACAGATTTATTGCTTGGAATGATTAAGTCAGCATTAAAGAAGAGACCCGATTTGAAAGTGATAATAACATCAGCTACTATTAATCCTGATGTTTTTGTTTCCTATTTTGGTGGACCAGAAAAATGTCCAGTTGTTCATGTTTCAGGTAGAACATATCCTGTTGAAGTTATGTGGCTAAAGCCAGATGATGATGAAAATCCATTTGAAAACTATGTTACTCAGGCAGTTAATACTGCATTGGATCTTCACAGACACAATCCACCAGCTGATGGGGACATACTCGTCTTTCTCACTACACCACTTGAAACTGAAAAGTGCTGTGAGGAGTTTAGTCAGAAATGTCCCACAGACAGATCCTTCCAGTGTCTGCCACTGCATGGAAAACTTCAACCAGAGGAACAACAGAAGGTCTTTCAACCAAGTGCACCACATAAACGTAAAGTTGTTTTTGCCACCAACAGTGCTGAAACATCTATCACTATTCCTGGGGTAAGATTTGTTATTGATACAGGACTTGCAAAAGAGATGCGGTTTGACCCAAAGCGGAATATTTGTTCACTCTGTTTGTATCCAATCAGCCAGAGCTCAGCAGAGCAGAGGAAAGGGAGAGCTGGAAGGACATCACCAGGGAAATGCTACAGACTTTACAATGAAAAAACATATGAAACAATGGAAGAAAGTACAAAACCAGAGATTTTGCGAGTTCATTTGGGGAAGGCACTTCTCAAGCTATTAGAGGTTGGAGTAGATCCTCTCTCTTTTGACTTTGTGGAGTCACCAACACAAGAAGCACTAGAAAATGCCATGCAAACTCTCCGTGATATAGGAGCAGTTGAAGATGTCAAGATCACAGAACTTGGACTCTGGATATCAAAACTGCCAGTTGAACCTAGACAGGGATTACTTTTGAAGAAAGGAATACTGGCAGACATACCTATGGAGGCTCTTATTGTGGCATCATTCAGTGGAAGTAGTGGGACTTTCTATCGATCAGGGACAGATGAAGAAAAGAGAAAAGCTGATTTAAAGAAGTTAGAATTTTGCCACAAAGGTGGAGATATTTTGACTTTACTTAATGTCTACAGAAAGTGGGATAAAGTTGCAGAGAAACGGAAAGCTACGTGGTGTTTTGAAAACTTTATCAATGCCAAATCAATAAGGAATGTGAGAGAGACAATAAAAGAACTTCGAAATGTTTTAAAGATGGATTTGGGAAAAGTCATTCCGTTTGAGTTCAGATCAGTGGAGGATGCAGACACTATATTGAAAACGTTACTGGTAGAGATACTGAAGAAAAATGTTTGCTGCTTCCTTGGACATGAGAAGGCTGGATATTTTAACTTAAGTAATTACCAATATGTTCTCATTCATCCATCATCAGTACTGAAACCACTAGATCTTCAGCCAGAACTTATTGTCTACGAGCAGATACTTCAGACATCTGCGGATTTTGTGACCAATATTACTCCTGTTGATGAAACAGAAATGATGTTGCTGCCATCAGAAGTGCTAGACATTTACAGGCACACGAAAGACAACATACGTGTGACCTTAAGCCACACAGTCTGTGCAGGGAAGAAAGGAATGAAAAAGTTTATTGGTCCACTACATCAGAATAGAAAAGAAACAGAAGTACGACTAAGTGCAGCATGTGCAAATAGGGCTGTGATATTAGATGCCAACAAGATTACTGGAGAAATACAGCTCTACTGTAGTAAGGTGGATGGAGAACGTGCTTTGAAGATGCTGCTAGAAGTCTTAGGGGGAATAATAAAGCCAATGTTGCAGAAATGTACTGAGGTGCCTGTTGGAAAATCCGATGAGGGAGTTCGAGTGATTTTGGGTGCTGGTGGCGAGGTGATAAATGTTCTCATGCCACACCAGTATAGAACTATCGCTGTGAAGCAGAAACTTTTATCCGATGCAGAAATAGGGGTCTCATATATCAAGGAGGTTTTCTCTCCGTTTGGGGAGATAACAGACATCAAACCATCTACAAAGGAGAATGATAACAAAGTTCCTACCACTTGGGGAACAGTGACTTTCAGGACAGATACAGAGGCCAAGAATGCATATACCTTGCTTCCTTCTTCTGGAAACAGATTCCTTGAAGCCATACCTGTCCTTCCCCGAACAAGTTACAAAATATCAAAGGAGTTCAAACTCAAATTAACATGGTTGCGAAGACGTGGAAAGGGATATGCATATGTTACAATGGCTCGGTCAGAGGACTTTATAAAAGCTACTGACGAAGGATCAGTCCGAATTGGGGACCGTAAGGTACCAGTATGCCACTCTCTAAATAATAGTACCCATGACAGGACGAATCAACTGTACTTAAGTGGGTTACCGTTTGACATTGTAGACGAAGATATAAAAGCTGCATTTAAAAACTTTCTTGGACTTTCAGAAGCAGAAATAAATGATAGAATCAAAAATATTTTTGTCCCTCGTGAAGACACTAAAACCTCACAACAGATGTATGAATCACTCTGCAACAAAATTGAGCAGGAAGTTTTAAAGTATGCTTCAATGGGATCATTTGACATCGTCTTTGCACCAGATCCATTGAAGAAACAAGAATGTGTTCGATACACGGTTTTCGTCAACTTCAATAATCTAGATGAAGGCCAGAAAACATTAAATGGAATGCAGATGAATCCACCAAGGTTTGGTGTCTATTCTGTTCATGTAAGTCCCGAGTTCGAAACTTGGTTTGTTATTTGGAAGAACGTTTTTGAAGCAATTAAATCTGATATTGAACCTGCCATTGAAGCCATTAAGTCCCAGTATCCAAATGTTCTTGTAAAACTCAAACCGTCAAAAGCAGGAAAGGTTTTCATAAATATAAACACTAACAATTCCAGTTTATTGGCTCGTGTCCGAATCGCATTGCATGAACTTATTCAGGGCGATGTCCTCGAATGTGAAGAAAATAAGGAAAGAGCCAGACTTTTCACAAGAGATGGACGTAGTCATATGGAGAGAATTGAGAAAGAAACTGGCGCTGCTTTTAGCATAGATAACAGAACGATGTCAGTTTCCGTTCAAGGGACACAGGCATCAAGAAAGAAAGCTATGTCTGGCATCAAAACGTACTTGGATACTTCGGCAGGACTTCTTGAGAAACATCTGCAATTGAAAGGAAATGGAAAACCATGCGGGTTGATGAAGGAACTCGTTGCTAAATATGGCCCAGAGCTTGAGCAGTTAAAGGAAGACACTGGTGTCAAATCACTCAAATTAAACTTTCGGAAGCACAAAATAATTGTTAGTGGTGATGAAGAATCTATTGGTAAAATGGACGCCATGATCCAAGAAGTTTGTGATGGTCTGCATAAAAGCCCTTATCATGTAGCATTAGAAATGCCAGACTGTCCAGTTTGTCTTTGTTCAGTAGATCAATCTACCATGTATCGCCTCGAGTATTGTGGACATCCATACTGTGTTGAATGCATCAAAAACCAGCAGAAATCTGCCATCCATGACAAAAGGTTCCCTATTTTATGTGCTGTTGCAAACTGTAAACAACCTTTGGTTATTGAAGACTTCACTGCTTTTGCCCAGCAAGGATGTACTACACAACGAGATTTAATGACATCTTCCTTGAGTCTCTTTGTAAGCAAAAATAATACACAGTTCAAGTACTGCATAACACCCAATTGCGATATGGTTTATAGAGTTACAACTGAAGGTACACCATTTACATGCAGTGAATGTCAGCAAAGGATTTGTACAGCCTGTCATGTCCAGTACCACAGTGGCATGACATGTTCCATGTACCAGGCAGAAAAGAGAGATAATAATAAATTTGATTCTTGGCTATTGAAAGACAGAACAAATCGAAAACTATGTCCAAAGTGTTCCACTCCTATCGAAAAAGATGGTGGTTGTAATCATGTAGAGTGTGGAAATTGTCATATTCATATTTGCTGGGTTTGCCAATGGACATTTGACAGTGGACGTGTTTGTTATGGACACATGATGTCAGTTCATAAGTCTTTTGTGTAAAGAAGGATCTTACATTCTACAATATGACCTTCCATTTCATTTTGTACATAGTAGGATCGATACATGTTTTGTTTAGGTATGGATATGCAAAGCTGGAATTAAAAGCAAAGATCAGCTGTTTTCAGTGCCTCTAAAATCTGCTATTTCAAAAAACATTAGAAAGCTGATAAAAGAAAATGCAAACTAAACAATGACATCGAAATAATGATTGTAGTCTGTTTAATTCAAATGTCATCATAATCTTACCATCAAAGTCTACCTATATTGTCGATTTTATACCATCTTTTTGTGAAAGCTGTAAATAGACATAATGTGGAAAGAAAGATCAATCTCTTTGCTGTTTAGACGAATTGAACACAGTCTTCTGGGTACAATGGTTGTGACGATTAATTACTTCACTAGCATTAGTTTGCTTTAAGATATATATATATATATATATATATATATATATATATATATATATATATATATATATATATATATATATATATATATATATATACTGTTATATAGACTGTTACGACTCCATGGTCTTGAACTAAGTAATAGAAAAAGAGTGAAAGCCAGCAAGTTTTGTAACATTCAACAAATAATTTGTTTCCCTAGAATATAACGTGAAAATTCAAAAAGAACTTACAGTATTCTGAATTAAATCTCAAATAGTCTTAAAAGTTCTATCACTAGTACAAATGGATAGAATTTGGAATAAATTCCAGTGGTGTTCGGAATGAATTCTAATTTTGAATGTGCTGATGCCCTAATAACCTCGAATATACTCATGTGCCAGTAGTCTTGATGTGGCGCAATGATATAAATGTACTTAAATTAATTCACAATTCACAATAACCCCAAAAATAGTGATTTAGTCCTAAAAGTATCATTAAGCACTTAGTAATTCTATTGAATAATTTAAATAAATAATACAATCTGAACACAACAAGAATGCGGATTCCACTTGGGATGTTAAGATATGAATGAGTAATTTCCGATAGAAACAACTTCATATAATTCTCTATTTAACCTATGTCGCAGTTACCATTTTCGAAAGCTGCTCTGTCATTTTAATGGAAAATTACTCCAAAGTGTAAACAAAATTCGTATCTGTAGCCTTCTAATGTCTGGGTGAATGCTTTATGTGGAACTCAAACTAAAGTAATTATGTTTGCAATTGATAATCATCTTAATACATAAGCTACAATGGTAGACAATTATTAGCTATGTAATATACTGTTCATAAAATAAATGTCACACTAGTCAATTAGTTCCTTACAATCTGCAATCATGAACAAAAAATTAAACACACATTACAAATTAAAAATAGAAATTAAATATACATGACAATACAAAGACTTTTCTAAAAGAATATGCAAGAAACTATTCTTTATGGCTGTGCACATATATGTTTGGCACACTATATTTTGGTGGGAATTATCTTTGTAATATTTGTCAATTATATAGCCGTTTGTTGTACTAAGAGCATCATTAATACAGTGAAATCTCTTCAGATCTAACTCTATATGTAGCTTGTGACACTAGAAATCCTAAATTCGCTAACCTCTTTAACCTGAGTGCACATTCAGACATGTTCCTATTTTAAAAATATGATTCTTAGAACTTTCATGAAAGAAATTCCAGAAACTTCACAGTGACCTTAATTTAGATCAATTTTAACCCTTCAATGTTTTCTACATTAATAAGTCATTTCGTTAGTAGCTCTCAAAAATTGTTTTAGAATAGAATTTGCACTGAAATTAAGGAGTTCTGTGAATATGGGGCCTGTAATCTCATGAAATTAGGGGTCCTTCTAAGAAACTTGGAATCCATTGGTGTGTGTAACATCATTACGTCTGAAGTAAATCAGGTAAATTAAATTAACTAATAGAAAGTGTCATTCGCTATTTTTATTAAACTTTCTGTTCAGAGCTAGTTATCGATGTCCAAGACTTGCAATTGAATGCCACATGATGGAAGTACTCTGAGAACTCTGATGAAATATAAATCCCATTGAAACTGAGATTATTTTCCTGGTCCTATGTTTTCCTTATTTTAATGATATTAACTCCGTAAACCGATAACCTCTTAACCAAATTTTAATTGGTCTTGAAGACTTTTCGCCTTGAGATGCTACATTATATATATATATATATATTATATATATATATATATATATATATATATATATATATACATATATATATATATATATATATATATAATGTCCAATTTCTCATTATGCTGTATGTCTGGGGAGATCATTATCATTAATCATCTGCCTTTTAAACGGACATATAAATTTGATGAAATATTCAATTATAAGTTAGCTTTATAAATGTTGTTGAAAATTTTGTATCCGTTTATCTAGAAAACCAAGTACTAGCTATGGGGGTTTTTTTTTGCGTTGGGTGGGAGTTAAGATACATGTGAATTAGACAACTACTAGTACACATTTCCAAGAGGGAGTTTCCATATTATCGTCTTTAAAAGAGAAATGACTAATATATCCCAGAAGTTGAAATACAGTGGCCATACCCTTATGAGGACACCTTTTCTACAACAGAAAGTTGTCTAGTACGGGGTGTCCTTTTAAGCAGGATATCCCTTGTATTTGATTTACAATCGTAACTTATGATGCCAGAGAGAGAGAGAGAGAGAGAGAGAGAGAGAGAGAGAGAGAGAGAGAGAATAACATTTGAACTGTGCGTGTGTGTTTGTGTGTGTTGACCTGTGTATGATTTAAATCATTTGCAAGCAAGTAACTCCTTGTCTGAAATATAGTAATCACATACTTCTCTTTTCCTTCATTCTCATTAGCCTAGGGTTGTGTTAGGCGGGTCAAGACATATATCCACCACTCATTTTAGTGTTATTCCTAAAGGTTTTATTTCATCTCTTACATTTTAATTACAACCTGTCAAGTTATCTTTTTCTTCAAATATGATATCATGATATATTTGCTTGTATCCCTATGCTTCTGTTCCTTCCTTCCAGTCATGTCCCTGGCTGAGGCCATGGCAGACCGGCCATCCTTTACAAATAGACCATACGTTTTACTGAAATGACCCTTAAAATTCGAATTTGTGGAATAATAAGAAAGATGCCAAACTATAATCATGGCAATGAAATCTGAATAACTGGTTTTTGGATCTGGTCCAGATCAGCGTTTTCGTATTAGATTCAGGAGAGTTTGTCAGGACTAACTTGGTGCTTCATATGCTTTAATCTGCCTATGTTTTTCATGCAGAACACCTGCCTGACCAAGCCTTTGCTGTCATGTTAGTTATCACCAGACATTTAATCAGATTAAAATCTATATTTTGAAATAATGGAGATTTTTATATATATATATATATATATATATATATATATATATATATATATATATATATATATATACACCAATATAAAGTTATGTGCTGTCGACATTTTAATTTGCCAATAAGATTAAAACTGCCACAATTATCAAAGTGAAAACATCATTTAGAATGTGTCATTTTTAATTGTTACTCCCTAACATCAAATGCAATGATTAATTTTGATATGTTACTAAAAGTGAGTGGGAATTCCAAAGGTCACAAGAACCTGTACATATCTACTTTTATAAGCAGATCTCGAAATGAATTAGATTGTCATGGACAATAAATTTTGGTGAATTTTCATTACACTACAACCGATTACAGAAAATGTAATTATATTTTAAAGATGAAAATCAAAACTAATCGACAGTTTTGTGGAAAGCCTTTGTGTGAGATTGTGCATATTGTAGTTAAGGTAATTACTGATACAAGTGAAAGTTTAACACTAAACAAACCACCTACCCACAACATGGGGTCCAACGAGATGTAATAGTGTTCATGTCTGACACTCTAGGGCCGTGTTTGGTATTTTCCTCTGACCAGGGAGCTCAAAGAAACAATATTGCCCTCGTGCATGATAAAGCCCACTGTTAGTATAATAAATTATTATGCCCCTCAACCATCTCGATTTTGAGATAATTATCTCTGTAGCAAACATGACCAATTATTTAAAGTTCAAGTTATATATTGGATTTGCTGTGCTAGCCTTACCGTGAAATGCAGTCACAAAACAAGGAAATCCATTTTAAGCCTGATTCAAAGTAAATGTAAACCGCATAATTAGTTTTACTGTGAATTTATAAACATTAGGCTCATGAATCTTAGGTAGATGCAATGTACCTTGCAAATTAAGGGGGTGAGTGTCCAAGTTCGAAACAATATACTGAGATCTTTTTGCATTATCTACAAATGCGATACAAATGAAACGCGTTGAAGCAGAAAGTGACAATCATCCTCTTATGAAGTTAAGACAAACAGCACAGAAGTATGAAAAGAAATATTCAGATTCAAAGCCATGCTTTGAAAATGATTGATACTGCCATGAAAAGTTAAAAAGATCAAATATTGCAAAAGTTGAGATATCTAGTAAGGAGCCGTTGACCTCTTTGGGCTTTGGAACTGTACTTTCTTAAAATGAGCTAGAAGTCATGAAGGTCTAAGTGTACTTTCTTAAAATGAGCTGGAAGTCATCAAGATCTGAGTGTACTTTCTTAAAATGAGCTAGAAGTCATGAAGATCTACGTGTACTTTTTTAAAATGAGCTGGAAGTCATGAAGGTCTAATTGTACTTTCTTAAAATGAGCTGGAAGTCATCAAGGTCTAAGTGTACTTTCTTAAAATGAGCTGGAAGTCATCAAGGTCTACGTGTACTTTCTTAAAATGAGCTGGAAGTCATCAAGATCTAAGTGTATTTTCTTAAAATGAGCTGGAAGTCGTCAAGGCCTGAGTGTACTTTCTTAAAATGAGCTGGAAGTCATGAAGGTCTACGTGTACTTTCTTAAAATGAGCTAGAAGTCATCAAGGTCTAAGTGTACTTTCTTAAAATGAGCTGGAAGTCATCAAGGTCTAAGTGTACTTTCTTAAAATGAGCTGGAAGTCATCTAGGTCTACGTGTACTTTCTTAAAATGAGCTGGAAGTCATCAAGGTCTAAGTGTACTTTCTTAAAATGAGCTGGAAGTCGTCAAGGCCTGAGTGTACTTTCTTAAAATGAGCTAGAAGTCATCAAGGTCTAAGTGTACTTTCTTAAAATGAGCTGGAAGTCGTCAAGGCCTGAGTGTACTTTCTTAAAATGAGCTAGAAGTCTTCAAGGTCTACGTGTACTTTCTTAAAATGAGCTGGAAATCATCAAGGTCTAAGTGTACTTTCTTAAAATGAGCTGGAAGTCATCAAGGTCTAAGTGTACTTTATGAGCATTTTGGTTGAACATAATCGCTGCATCACATCACACTGAAGCTTTAAAATGCAAATTTTGCAAGTCAACGATAGCAATGATATTGTGTTATACCTTAATGAAAATTGATCTGATGTAAGAACAAACTTGACTGCCCCACTGAAAAAAATCTTGTTCTGTCAAGACAAACGACACTTGCGTGGTTAAAGATTATTTATACATGTATTTCACATACCTGGAACCAAATTCTCTTCCTGTTTGAAATCACAACTGCTGTTTGCTTGTGTTCCCTGTATTACTCCAAATCCCTAGGATCATACCCCTGATGGAGGTGGGGTGGGTTCTTGGATCAAGAAGTATTAAACTTTGTGGTTTTGGTATTTTCCAAAACTTATATTTCAATAACACCTTACCCAGTTTAATTCATACTGGAATAACATTATCGCTTATTTCCATGCAGACCAGTACCATTTAGGTATATCCAAGATTTGGGCATGGAGTAAATAACTATCACGCGTGTCTGTTTAAGATTTATTTGTATATGATAAATCAATGTTGCTTAAAAGACGTGCTCCATAATAATATCACCACATACTCCTACGCCATCCGATACCACCCCTCTGCAGTACACTAGCCCTGTCCTTAAAATGAGACATTTGGTATAAAAGTATGATACTTATAGTCACTTCATTTTTTTTTAATTTTAGACTTAATAATGCATAGTCCCATCACTTCATTTTTTTAAAAAAAGTTTTAGGCTTAGTAATGCATAGTCCCATTTATTCCATGTTTTTAACATAATATTATTACATACACTTTTTCCTACCTGTACCACTCCTACCCCAAAGTCGTACCCCTGTGTGGGACTTTCCAGTCAAGGGTTGTTCCACTTCTGTTTGGCGCATTTGTTTTCTTAAAACAGGTCCTTTCGACCAATGTCTTAAATTATTCATTAAAGACCAATGCTACTGTGATGTGAAGCTATTTCTCTTGAGTATGGCGTTTAAGATATTTCCTTTTATCAAATTGTACATTTTCCTTTGTGTATATGTATAAAGCAGTGGTATCTGTAATTGTCTTGATGTAATTATTATTAAAATACAAAACACGAAAACGAATAAGTGGTTACATTTCAACATCTAATTCAAGATTTTTCAGTCCTCTGTGGTAAATTTGTTTGCAGGATTATGTTAAAATTACGGGCATTTAAACTGAACATTTCTTATCCCCTGTAGTGCAGATGTATCACAAATGCATCACGTCATATTGATCTCTGTCAGGATCTTTGAAATATTTAGCATTTTCAGCACAAACAAAATTGGGGGTATATCTGACCTGCAGCGACTCTCAAATCATAAAATGCAGAGGTCACAGTTTCTATCTCTGTAGAGGGTGCAATTTTAAATGTAATTTTTTTTCGAAAAGCATACTGCTTCTGTGTGTGGTCAATGGATTGTTGACAAATGAAAGTTTAACTTAACGACGAAAAACTCTCAAATGATGGATGTAATCATCACTGATGTGGAGTGACATTTTTTGCATGTGGAATATGAAATTTAGGATTTTTGATCTTGTAGTACAACTTGAACTTCAAATAGCCATAACGGTCACTCAGAATTTGATGTAAACTCGGATTCTGATATATTTGTACCTTGTATGAACAGGGTTGTAAATCTTGTCATAGTAATTACATGTTAGTACATGTATGCTTAAGTGCACTATATGATAAGTTTAAGTAGATTCTGGTATTGAAAAGAGACAGGTGTCTGAAGCCCTTTAAGATCTGGTGCCATCTCCATCTATTGACCCTTTTTTTTTGTCTTCATCATTAATTTTTTCTGTCATCCGAGATGAATAGAATCTTCCAAACAAATATTGTCCACAATGTTAATTTCAACTACTTTTAGGTAATTGGTAAAAGTGTAATTGAAAGCTATAAATCAGCTTTAATTGTGAGCTGTTTTATTATCCATGACTGATGCTTTAATATTGCGTGTCAGTTCATGCTTGTTGAATACAGTTTTATGTGAATAATTTTGCTTTATATAATTTATATTAAATATTAGCTTGTTATGGTATAGATCCACTTGACTGCCTGATACAATCCTGTAATGATAAGCAGCGACATGTATCACTTGATCTGATGATGCTTTATGGACATAAATATATAAAATATTCAGTGATTTAGTAAAGTGTAACATTGGTAGCTTTCAGAAATATTAAATGAATGCATCATCTTTTGAGAATTAATAATGACTAAAGATTATGTGAGATATGATGAGAAAAAGAAATTATGTTCTATAAAATTTTCTTAATTTAAAACTTTGAGATAATACATTAAACGGTAGCAATACTGTCAATTGAGGTTCAAAACAAATGTCTTTGGTGGATAAATTTATTCAATAGCTTTTGACTGACCTGATAAGGAACTGTTGAGTCAATATTTCCAAAATGCTACGGGATATATATATATATATATATATATATATATATATATATATATATATATATATATATATATATATATATATATATAACATAGACACCCTGTAATACGTCCCTATGTTTTAATGACATTATCACGTATTTAAAATATATATGGTTTTTAATTTGTTAATTGCATCTATCATATTAATTAATACTTGTATATAAATCTATATGTTAGTCTGATTGTTTTCTAATTGGATAAAGTACACCATAATTACCGGATGGTTTTGTTGTGGTTGATATTATGCTTTGATACCTTTCTCTCCTAATGAACAGCTTCCTGTTTCTGATGAGTTCTGAAAGTTAACGAAAATAATGTTTTCTCTATCCTTTCAAGTTTTCTCTTTTGTGTGACTAATTATGCCATTAATATCCGTCAATGCATATTTTATTTTGTCAAGAAGGAAATTTTGCAAAAGGTTTTCTTGTTGCATCACAAAGAAGAAGCATATATAGATTGGTTAGGAATAGGTCACAAATTCAAGCCTTAATTTTGGACGTTTACAAATGTGAACCACGAATGTTAGCAATATAAACTTTGACAATGATTTCCGTGCCCTTAGGAAGGGGTGGAAATGTTACTGTTAGTAATTGTTTCCAATTATTGGAATTTAAAAAAACAACCCTATTCTAACAGATATTTTAATACAGATGTACAGGTATGAAGGTGAAAAAAAAAAAAGCTCCAGCTGTGATCATTGGAGGTCTTACGACAATATTGTCAAGTTCTCTCCACACTTTGTACCTAATATGAAATACGTCACACGACTTTCTTGATTTGACCAGAATATACCAAATGCACCAAGGCTTGATGAAAAAGGTTATCATCACAAATTTGTTTAGATGAAAACTTTTTTTGTATTTTCAAGAGGCTCTTTATTTGGTAATGATGTAACTTAATTACTTGTGTCTTAGTGTTAATATTTTAAATTTTTTATTTCATTACATGTTATTGTAATGATAACTTTATTCACTGGATTTGACATATTTCCGGAAAATTCAGTTCAGTTCGGTTTTGACCTGGTAAATAATTAGTATTGCTACATTGTATTTTTAGCTGACCTAGTTCCTGACCTTGATTCATAACTGGTAAACAACTTTTTAAAATTTCTTTCCTAGAGTGAAAATCATTGGTCGTGATCAAGGTCTTACTTGGCTTGCATGTCAGTTCTATATAAACAATTTTTAAATTTTTTATTTAATCTTATAGATTAAATAAGTAAAATCAAATTCGTCCATGGCGGACGTGATAGCTGACATATAATGCTACTACGCCTCTAGAACTAAGTGACCACGTGACCCCATCAGGTGATCTAAAAGTGCGTTGTAGTTAGGGTTAAAACGGATATTTCATAGTGATTTCAGTCAGTCGTAATTCATACCTTCGGAGCTCAAAGGTATTTTTGTTGTTGCCAGTTGAATTTTTTCTAATTTTCGGAATTAGTAATTAATTTCTTTGGAAAACATGCATATAAGTGCTCTTCATCAGAATTCTTGGACAAAGACATTTATTGGAAATTATTCGGAATTCTAAAGCCGGAATATTATTTTTAGTGATTCAACAAGGAACTTTTGACACGACAACACAAAACAGGTTATAGAAGACGTCATTGCCTTCCATCTTGGAACATCATCGGGATTCGAACTTTGATTCATTTAGAACGTTTTAGTGATAGGACTTATATTATTAATTCTAGGATTAATTAAATATTATTTTACAAAGTTTGTTGGCTTCACTCTTTTCTTTGTTACTTTTGTACGAGCCTAGACACGTAACTATATATATATA
>JAECUM010041105.1:0-27381 GCA_016617855.1 Megalonaias nervosa
GCATTTCGAACGTTCTCAGGGTGAATATATGAGACACTCAAGAGTAATTGTTGTCGTTGTTGTATGTTGTATTTTAACAACAGGAGAGAGAGAGAGAGAGAGAGAGAGAGAGAGAGAGAATGTATCGATTGAGGTATATGAATCCACCTACCAGAGCTTGAATACATCTTTGAATATATTTAAGTATTCACTAGAGTTAGGGCATGCATTTCGAACGTTCTCAGGGTGAATATATGGGACATTCAAGAGTAATTGTTGTCGTTGTTGTATTTTAACAACAGTAGAGAGAGAGAGAGAGAGAGAGAGAGAGAGAGAGAGAGAGAGAGAATGTATCGATTGAGGTATATGAAACCACCTACCAGAGCTTGACTACATCTTTGAAAATATTTAAGTATTCACTAGAGTTAGGGCATGCATTTCGAACGTTCTCAGGGTGAATACATGAGACACTGAAGAGTAATTGTTGTCGTTGTTGTATGTTGGATTTTAACAACAGGAGAGAGAGAGAGAGAGAGAGAGAGAGAGAGAGAGAGAGAGAGAGAGAGAGAGAGAGAGAATGTATCGATTGAGGTATATGAATCCACCTACCAGAGCTTGAATACATCTTTGAATATATTTAAGTATTCACTAGAGTTAGGGCATGCATATCGAACGTTCTCAGGGTGAATATATGAGACATTCAAGAGTAATTGTTGTCGTTGTTGTATTTTAACAACAGGAGAGAGAGAGAGAGAGAGAGAGAGAGAGAGAGAGAGAGAGAGAGATCAGTTAGCTGCATGCTCTCTATGGCACTAATATCTTCTTTAACACTTTTAAACTACATTGATACCAAATTTTAGATTGTTTAAAACTTCGTTCATATAGCCTGTACATTCATATGTGCACATAAGTTTTACCATCAAGTCGTTTTTTTTTTAATTCTAACATCAATATTTTGTATACTTTACACCTGAATTGTTTTAAATTAATCCCAGCAAATATCGCATTTTAAAGATGAAAGTAGTGTATTGGGGTAGTATAGCGTCAATGGGAAAATACATTACAGACCCCCCCCCCTCCGGGCCAGTATAGCGTCACGATTTATAGCGTCAAAAAATCACCCTGGGCCTGTATAGCGTTAATGGAATGTATAGCGACAAGAGGAATGGAACGGGTAGGGTGACGTCACGGTCCTGGACACTTGCAACAATGTAGCAAGTACCGTGACGTCATGCCACCTGTGTCATTTCTATATACAAACGCGAATCATTCGCGTTCGTGTCAGTGAATAGTAGAGTATAGTATGTTTTAAATTTTTTTAGGCAAGAAAGAATAAATCTTTTCGAAGCAGTGGAGTGGCCCTGAAAAGGGCCTTTGGGTTCTTTTGCTTCTATTATCTCCAGTGTTTCCACCAGCTCTTCACTTTTCCAATGATTCCTTTCTTCTTCTTTTTCTTTTCTTCTTCTGGTATCCAGTCTGGATGTCCCATAGCTCTAAATTTTGCTGTATTGTCATCCAGTTTTGATTTAGTCTTTCAAAGTCCTCTTTTCTCTTTCTGTTTTCTTTCTCCTTTCTCTCTTTTGTCCCGGTGTCTTTGATTTTCGTTACGTCTTCTTTCATCACTTTTCTCATTAGGTCTTCAGATTTCCTTAATTTCTCTAATCCCCACAGGACAAAAGACCACACCCTAAAATTTGCTTGCTCTTCTAAAAAGCATCTCACTTGGATGACATTATCAAGTGCGCCCTTCAATGTCCCCACTCTCACATATTTACGACGGATGAAGCCTCTTATTTTTTCCACCTCCTCTTCTATCAATCCTGCCACCTGATCTCTGGCTACTTTCAGGCTAGTTACTTGACTGGTCACAAAGTCTTGGCTGTCTGGATAGTTCCATTTCTGTTCTAGCCTTTCCACCACGTTGGCTGCATCCAGCATCCAAAAATAATTGTCTCTTAACTGGTTAAACAATTTCATCTTGTGTTGACTAGTCAACGCGTGTAGCCAGACTGATCTTGATCTTGAGGGATTATAGTCGTTTATGCACTATGTGCTTTACGACTGTGGGTCCAGGGCTGGACCAGAGGCCCCAATTGGGGCACTCCAGGCCCAAGGCTGGGCATAACCCCTGAAGGGGGGCACTCGGCCACGGCTGGATGCTGCCCTAGGCTGGGCGACATTGCTCCCCTAAAGAGGCACTTAGCCCCGTACTGAGCTTTTACCATAGCTTTTCCGATAGACCTCTGACCTTTGACATTCAGTCCACATCCACACAGCTGGCGAGGAAAGGAGGAGACGGAACCCGAGAAACAGCCGCGCAAAGCGCCACAAAACAGCCCCAGGAACAGCCACCAAGGGCACACCAAGACCAACCACCCTGCGCACCCACCCAACGGCATGGTCGGTTTTAGTGTCATATCTAGTCCAGTTGTGCTAATGGACATCCTTATACCAATGTTGTGTAGGCCACGCGTTCAATTAGTCGAGCATTTGTAGGGTTATTACTTTGGAGGGCTGGGTATTAACATAATTGGAATTTTGTGTACATAGTGTACTTGTCCGTTTTCCGAGAATCTTCCCCAATCTGGAGGGAGGTTAGCCCTTCCGTTATGATTATACGTAATTGATAAATTTGTTTGGTTAGATTTTGTTGTAGACGAGGCGGTCGTCAAAAGGATCATGTTAGGTTTATGTCGGATCTTCATGAGCCAATTTGAAGACCCTTGGTTTTTGTGATAATTGGGACCCTCTCTCTCAACTCCCACATTTGTCACCTTAACGGGGTTGTTAGTGAGGAATCTGTTGAGTCAGCATGGGCTTGCGACTATCAGGATCTCACCCGGGTGTATGCTAGTATGGTTTCCCTAGCACCCGTTTTGTACCCGTTCGCTTGTCTTGAGGGAGGTGTGAGGAGAGGGTTTTTGTGTGCATATGAGCTGGGTACTGCAATATCTCCTTCTTGCGAGGCGTAATTGCAACTCGATATGGATGCGCTGACGAGCGTTCCGCGTTATATACGTCAAGCACGGACGTGAACGAAAACATCCCTTACACTCACTTCACATATGATATACTATCCTCACCAACGAACGAGAAAGCATAAAACACACACCTATATACTATCCACACCAACGAACGAGAAGGCATAAAACACACACCTATTTACTATCCTCACCAACGAATGAGAAAGCATAAAATACACACCTATATACTATCCTCACCAACGAACGAGAAAGCATAAAACACACACCTATATACTATCCTCACCAACGAACGAGCAAGCATAAAACACACAAATATACTATCCTCACCAACGAACGAGAAAGCATAAAACACACAAATATACTATCCTCACTAACGAACGAGCAAGCATAAAACACACAAATATACTATCCTCACTAACGAACGAGCAAGCATAAAACACACAAATATGCTATTCACACCAACGAACGAGCAAGCATAAAACATACACACCTATTTACTATCCACACCAACGAATGCGCATGAAACACAAACACACACACACACACACACACACACACACACACACACACACACACACACACACACATCAGTAAAGGAGTGAGTGCTTATAGTCACACTACTCTACATTCACACGAATTGGCAAATTGAATAGTCTCTCTTTTCTAGAGATCTGGCTAGCCCTGAGAAGGGCTGTTTTTTTCTTGAACTCCAATTGCACCTGGTTAATGCTGGCACCTCCCAGGGCGGGCACCACACACACAACGACGACTCCAATCTTGCTCCCAATTGACACGTGTGGTTGGAAGTGCAGAGGGGGTTTGAGTTGCTTCACTTTCCCAGTCTTCCGTCTCTGGGATAGTGAAGGCTTCCCTCCTTCTCCTATACCACAACCGTGGATGATGACGTTGTGGTGCTGGTAGTGGTTGTGGTGCTGGATGTCGTGCTGGTACTGGTTGTGGATGCGTCCTCACCTCAGGTTTCACCTTACACACAGGACTTAGCATGAGGTGAGGCAGGATCCTTTCCTCCTTCTCTTTCTTCTTTTTCATCTTCTCATCCTCCTCTTTAATTCTGTCTTCCTCCTGTATTGCCTCCATAGCCAGTTCATCTAAATGGCGCCTGGCATATTCCAGGTGCATTTGGAGTTCTAAAAGCTTAGCAATTCTGCTATTCATTTTTGATGTCGACGAGTCAACGATGGGTAGCTAGACTGACGATCGCGTCGCTTTATATACTTGAAGCTGAAGCACGGACGTGAAGGTAAACATCCCCTAACACCAAAACTTACCATCACATCAAACGCGCGGACCTAAAAGAAGCACTGACGTTGACTTTTTTACTTACAAACACAGACATGCACTATTTGACAAGACAGAGAAAACAAAGGGTGGATTTTATTTTACTGACAAAAGAAACGAAGTGCTTATAGACACACTTCTATTTATTTTTCAAAGACACAAACACATAAATTTGTTTTGGCAATTGAATTAGTATGTCTTTTCTAGAGTATTGGGGTAGCCCTGAAAAGGGCTGTTTTTTCTTTGTTGATGGGAAGTGATGGCAATCTTTTTTTACTGTCTAAGATTGCGTCCCCGTCTGGCAGCAGGCTTTCCTATACGATACGGCCTGCTTCTGCGGAAAGAGAAGGAGAACTCTTTGGTGTCCACACGGCAGTCGACAAAACCTCTGTCTGGTTCTTGCTGCTGCTGCTGTTGTTGTTGCTGTTCTCTCTGCTTCTGAAGTCTGTACTTCTCTGTTTCTTCTTGTTCTTTCTTGATTTCCTCTCTGAAGACCTCTTCTACTAGGTCTTGGGCTATGGTTAACATCCTGACATTCTCTACCTCTTCAGGCTTAGGTATCAGGTTTATCCTGACACGATGTAAATTGACGTAAGCTTCGTTCAGTTTGGCTAGTCTGGAAGGCATGTTCATAGGTTGACGAGTCAACAGTGGATGGTCAGACTGGAGAACAAACCGCTTAATATGGTTCAAACGCGAACGCGATAGAAAACATCCCTACTCGGTTTTAGTGTCGGAACGTTATGATAGCGAATGTCATGGTGAGGGATAGAGAGAAAGTCAAAGAGCATATATTCGCAGTGCTTTTTGAAAACAAACGACAGACACATTTTTTTCCAAAACACAACATTTTTTATTCAACTAACAATCAACTACTAACAAGTAACAAATAACAATAACATCAAACAAATTATTTTTGACAAGGTTGACAACGTTGTGAAATCATGTGAGATTTCCATTGATGGAAGTCATGAGGCCATTGATGTACACTACGTTTCCTAGCTAAAGACAAAAGATAGCCATAATGGTCACAAAACCATCGATCTACTTTCTCATCGTTTCTAGAAGATGGACAATCAAATTAAGTCACTAAATGTTCTAAAGGATATCCAAGACTGCGTTGATGAAGAAAATACACACAATATTGTCCACACACCATGGAATCTGTTCTTTGTAATTTCACATTATTGTATCGTGTCGTCTGGGCATTTCTTCTCATAAAGTCAATGATATCGTCTTCCAAAGGGGGTAATCCATACGAATCAAAATACTCCACACAATTCTCTTGAGGTAAGTAGACGGCAACCCAGTGAGTTCCTGTTAGATGACTTTCGTCCGTGTTGATGACATAAGCTTGATGGTCTTGAGGTTTACGATAAGGTAGTTCATCTTTGGCACAAACGACATGATTCCAAGAAGCAGTATACGAACTATTGTTCAAAAGGTAATAAAGTTCCCAGGTATGCATGTTTTTGATGTGTTATTTTTTTTTCATAGGTAATGATAAGTCGTCAATTCAATTCTGAATTTTTGTTTGAAACGATCTGTCAAGTAGCCGTTTCTGCACTCTGGGCTAAGAGATATTCGATGCGATAGATCTCTAGAGTAAACAATGGTGGGCAGGAATGATCACGCAAGCCTTTATACCACTCATGCAGCACTGCTTCTTCCGAGATGAGACTCCAAGCGTCGTCCAGATACTCGTCCAAATTTTCTTCTTGACTCATCATCATACATTCATCGTGTTGAATTTGACTGGGATGATCGTTTTGACATCCATAACAATATTTCTTGGTCAATTCCGTAATTGTATTCGCTAGGTGTTTAGCAAAACAGGACACTAAATGTTGTTCTTGTTCTGGCCATCAGGACTTGACTACTACCTCGTCCTCTTTGTCTTGGTCTTGGGGATCTGTTTTCACGATATCTTCCCATTCCATGTCCAAAGATTCTGTATCGTTCAATGAGGGATAGGAGTCTTCCATTGTTTCTAATAGTCTAGAATGACTTCTCTCAAACTGCTGATTTAAATGGTATTATCGAATTCGGCATACAAGATGACGTTGACCGTCTCGGTGAGAGCTTCTGCAAACTGAAGTTCCACACGCAGTTGACCGGATTTTATAGGGTGGAAATGTCCCTCGTCGCTGCCTTGGCCTGGAGTGAAATCAAAGCCCACAAAGTGTAACCTCCTACATAATCTTCGTACGAAATACCGTGACTGGTGTTGGTTCCTTGTTGTCCGGTAGCTTCTTACAGGGACAAGTACGATCTCAAGTAATTCTTCTGGGCAAAGTTAGATTCGAAGGGTCTGGTACACAAAGTCTTGCCATCGCGACTGACTTCGATCTTGGACACTCTGTAGTGCTTAAACTGGAAAGGATTTTGATCGTGGGCTCCGTTGAGGGCTGCATTACTGATGATGCCAACGATTAAACGTTTGGGTAACTGTCCTTGGAACAGATGATCTTCGATCTTGGATCGGAGTCCAGCAGCAATGGTGAATGTTTTCACTTCTACACGTCGTATCGGATACTTGGCGGTCGATCTGCTCAATGTGTGACTGATGTCGTTTCCCGCTTTAGGTAACACTTCTACGCGACGCACGTAAAGTCTGGCTTCTTGGATGATGGTTTTGTACTCGTTGGCATGAGCCATCAAATGGAAAGCGACACTGCTGCGATTGAGTCTCAGGCGAATATCCACTCCGTTCAGCAAATACTTGCCTTGCAACCACATGTCCAAATGCAAACGATCCATCAGTTCTAAATTACGACCTTCCAGGATTTTCCTTCGACGGTTGTTAAAAGGCACATTGTGAGGATTGTCATCAGCTCTCAGGGCTGTGTCGTTAAAAGTGTCCTCACCTGCGGTGTCAGGTTTCCATACCACGCAAGCATCCAGATGAGTGTTCTTGGCCTCTTTTCCGTACGTCAAGAGATTTTCTAGGTACGCTTGGTAAGGGTAAGTATCCATATTGCTGCTTACCAGTTTGTTATTCAAGTACAAATCCACTTCGCTGAACAAGGAATGCATGAAATTGTTGACGGGAGCTACTCTGGCATCGGCTCCCAGATTGGTGTTGTCGGTTTTGATCACTTTCAGTTTCAGGTACAAGTAACTGCTCTTCAGACCGAGATAATCTTCCGGCTGTCCTTTGATTTCAAATTCGATGGGAGCTGAATCCATCAAAGAGGAGACGGGATGAAATTCGACCCATTCGGATTATTGCGTCGTCATCATGGTGGGTGGCATGGCAAACAGATCCAGTTCCGACTTGAAACAAACGCAAGACTCTCGGTGCATCATTTTCTCTGATTTAATAATAAAAAACGTTTAACTTCGGACAGTTTTTCTTTTCTTAGTCTTTCTAGCTCTGGGGGTGTAAAGTCCTCTGAAGGGGTGTTTTCGTCGTCTTTTTCTGCCTTGTCCTTGCTGCGGCGTCAGGGAAACAGGAATGCCTGACTCGGCATCGCCCAGGGCATTTATAGGAGTTCTCGTCGGCCCAAAATGTCTTTGCCCGTTTGAAGCAAGACATTTTTGCCTGCTCTCAAGAAAGCTTCTTTGGGGTTTTGTTTGTCAATGATGACATTTTGGAGAAATTATTTACCGTACGTCAACGCGGCATCTTTCAAGGCGTGCAATCCTTGTGTCACCATCGGTTTCAAAATGGGAGCCACTGTACGAAATGCTGATTTGAGCATATCACCTAAACCATGTCCTCGCTGTCGAGTGACTCCTCGGTACACAGGATACATGACTGACAAAAGGTTAGAGTAATCGTTTTCAAAAATGTAGTTTCACCGTGACTTTCCCTTTGGTGAATGGAATATTTTTTTCCCAGATCTCCTTTTATAGTAATGTTGACAGTGTCGAAATACGACTTACTGACGGGCAAATAGTGAGGATGTACAAATTCGCGGTGAAAATGATAGGTGTTTCACCTTCCTCGTCAGCATTCTTGGCAGAATCCACGTTCAAAGGAGTGACACGCAGTAACGGTACGGAGGCGTGTCCCACCACGTTGTACTCCGCCACATCGGAGTACACAAAAATCAAATTCAGTCCTTGGTTCATTTCTACAGGGAATCTAAAATATCTCGCAAAATCCGAGTTACTGGCCACGGCTGATATTTCGCTTACAATCTTGATCAACTTAGGGTCTCCACCCAAAATGTCATACAATTCAGGACAAAATGTAATGGTCAATACTTTGTCCTCTGAAAATGTGATGAGTAGGCGACGAGCTATTTTGTGGTAATCGATCGTGACACTTTTTCTGGTTTTCTCCAAGACTTTACCAAACACGTTAATGAACCTCTCAGCCAAAGTGTTCACCAAATGTTGACCACTAAAATAAGAGCCTGAGGGAATTTTCAACCGATAAGTGGTTCGTTAAGTTTTGGGGTCTTGTGATTTCATAGAGTCAGCTACACTAATGCATTCATCCATGGCTTGTTGCACTTGCTCGTCATGAACTTCTACCGTAAAAGTGTTTTTGATTTTCGATGATGTTTTTGATTTGTGTAGGGTAAATTATTTCCACTAAACCCACTTCCCAATGGGGTTCGTGGTCCAATTGGATGGCCTGAGATAATCTGGCCGTGTTACAGCACAAAGTGTTATTGGGAAACACCTCCATGGAACTGTCACTGGGTAACGTTAAGTAAAATTGGTTGTTCATAATTCCAGAGTTCTAGTGTCCGAGAGGTCACTGGAAGTCACAGGAGTGTCTAAAAGAGGATCGTTAGGGTGAGTGTTGGATGGGGGACTAACGTTGGACACAAGGCTCCCGTTGTTGTTGTTTCCGTTAGAGGAATATTTCAGAGACGGATTGGGAAGAAGGTAACCAATGCAACTGCTAAGTAAAATAGTCCACAATTGTTTGTCTCCTTGTTGCAAACTCAAATTGGCAATGGCAGCACCGATGACACAATGCACCACAAAGATTTGGCAGAAAAAGTTGATTTGCGTTTTAGGCACACGTTCTCCACACCACACCCACAAGGATTGCTTTTGTAGATCTTCCCAGAAGTACTGGGGGAAGGAGTGGTTACTGCAGTAGCTGAGGTTGTGTTGAAGGGCATGATGGTCATTTCTTTTTATAGTCGATGAGTTGCGAAGCGTCGATCCAACTGTCAAAACTGGGAGGATATTCTTTCCAACGCACTTTGACTTCTTTGACACGTCGTTCTCCCACTTTTCGGGTTCTTCGATCGAGAATGCTTTCGATCTCGTACACGTCGTCTTCTTTTTTGGTCACACGTTGTAACTCGGGCAAGTAAAACGTTCCTTTTAACACTTCCCCGTTCATATCTTCCAGTTTATAGACGAGAGGATGACGGCCACGCACTAGTTCGGTGACACGAAACATGTTGGTAGTCGAGTTGGGTAAGTAACCTTTGTCGATAGTGCTTTTGGTTTTGCCAATGCGCACCAAATCTCCTGATGCCAACACGCCACCTTTCTTGGGGACAGTCACTGTCGGGGACGTACCAAACAGGCGCTCGAAGACGGTCACTTCGTTCTCGGGAGTCACTTCTTGGGGGGCACACCCAATGCTCCGATGGTAAGATTGATTGTACGATTGGACGAAGTGTGGCAAGACGTCGATGTACTTGAGAGTGTGTTGATGCGTAAAGTATTTCCACATGCGTTCTTTCATGGTACGTTGAAAACGTTCCACGATTCTGGCTTTGGTTTCGGGGTTCTCGGTGGTGGAAAAATGTATGTCACGTTTCTTCAATTCTTTTTGGAAAGCTTGGCTCAGAAATTCGGTGCCTTTGTCAGTTTGCCATCGAAGAGGGTGACGCCCACTTTATTTCAACACCAGTTGGATGGCTCACACTAACTCACTGCTCGATTTGGAGGTCAATGGCACGATCCAAGCAAATTTGGAAAAGACGTCGATGACACAAAACAAATATTTGTAACCACGATTGTAGGTGGCCAAATGAGAGACATCGGCTAAATCGGCTTGCCGTTCATGATCGATGCCTTCCACTCGGGTGCGACTTCTGGAGAATTTTCGTCGAATGGGTTTGTGTAAGGTGTATGTGGCTTGTTCTTGTAACCATCGTTGCACTTGAGGTAAACGAACACTTCTCAGTCGAGTTTTGGCAGCATGATTCAATTTCTGAACTCCGTAGTAACCTGCAGGATGGGATGGATCGTGGTAAATGCTGGCTAACACCTTCTCCATTTTTTTAATAAGTGATCCACTCTTCGCTGATGGTACTCTGAAGTGGTTTAGAAACGGCTTTACGTGTCCGATGTACCACAGGAGTAGAAGTGGTAGGTAGTTTTGGTGGTATTGGCAGTGGTGGTGGTGGTAATGGAATGGGTTTGGTCTTCTTTTCTTTTTTCACTTCTGCTTTCCCTTCTTTCTTTTTCACTTCTGTCGAAGGTGGAGTGGACATCATCTTTTTAACCCATGCTTTAAGTTCTTCTCGTTGGGGTGTAGGGGAAGGGGTCAACAAGGACGCTGCAATCTTATTAGGGATGGGAGCTGCTGACGGTGTTTGAAAGACTTCTCTTGCCTCTTCTTCCTCAGGCAACCGTGGAGTTGCCTCTGTCTTGACCACTGGGAGTGGTAGTGGTGGTGGTGGTGGTGAACTTTTCATTAGGGTCTTAATTTTTTAGGGCGGGTAGAGCTGTTTCTTCTAAAGCTTTCTAGTGAAAGAGTTGCAGTCGTTGCAACAATTGACCGTACCGTTGCGATTTTTCAGTATCTGACAAATCGCTGCGATCCATCGAGGATTGCAATTAGTGTTGTAACTGGGACATCTCGGTTAAATGAGGATTGGGAGGTAAATGTGGGGTTCGTTGTTCTTGCCAACGATGGTATTCCATTCATCGTTTGTAAGGCACTAAAGCTAGTTTTCGTCCTTCCATTGGATTTCAAGGATCACGTCTGAGATCTTTTGACTCCAGAGGTCCCTTTTATCTCCTTGGATCTTTTTATCTTCATCCTCCCAGGATGTTTCCCAACAGTCCTTTCAGCAAGGGTCCTCCTATTGTTCCCATTACTCCTTTCAGTAAGGGTCCTCCTATTGTACCCATTACTCCTTTCAGTAACATGGATAAAAAAGGCAAAATTCCTTCGCGTTGCACCAACATCTTTTTCTTTTGACCAGCAGGCATTTTCTTTTGGACCATTTGGCGAAGAACGTGTCGATGTTTGGCTAAGCATTCTTTCTGGTGTTTAGACAAAGGTATTGTGCCCTTCAAGACATTCAGACAACATTCGCACACGGTATCAATGACGTCGTTGGAGGCAGTTTGAATGAGTTTTTCTCGCATGGGTGGAGGAGCTTTGGACAGGACGGACTACACGTCCTAATGTTTGGCTAAACGAGGTGGCAGTCCTTTCCTTTTCCTTCCTTCGGGGGTAGAAGAGGAATGTCTTTTTTGGGGTGACATCTTTCTCGGTTTGTTCCGTGGCACACAGCAAAAAATACACTAACGTGGATGACTTGCCCCACGGTCTTTTATCCTTTTTTGGGGGACTATCGCTTCGTCATAAAGGTGAGGATGTGCTTTCCAAAATCGCCAAAGAATCCTCCTCTTTGGTGGCTCCTCTTTTTCTTTGGACGAGTGTGCCTTTTCTGGGGGTGACGTCCATGTTTGACTGAACGTTTTTTCGGATGACGAAACTGTCTTTTTCTTTTTCCTTTCTGGACAGAAGAACGACAATGTGGAGACATCTTTTGGTGCACAACATACACTGAAATCCATGACTCCGCATCCATCCTTTTATCTTTTTGGTTTCTTTAGGAAGTTAGAGAACGCATTTTCTAACTTTGCGGCGTAGCTATCTACTAACTTATCCATATTAATGTAAAATCCTCCCCTTTGGTGACTTCTCCTTTTTTTTGTTTGGACGAGTGTGTTTTTTCAGAGGGTGACGTCGATGTTTGGCTAAGCGCTTTTAGGATGACGTGACTGTCTTTTTCGTTTTCCTTTTCCTTTTTGAACGAAGAAGGAACACGATGGTAACGGTGTGTACATCTTGGAAGGGACATCTTTGGGTGTTGAGCAGCACAACAAAACACTGATCTGTATTGTTTGCCTCAGGTCGTTTTATACTGGAATGCGTCGCCCCTGATTGTCTTTACGTCGTATCAACTTGATGACAGGCAACACACGTCGTGGAGGAGTTCGCAACGGACTAAATCGGGACAGTTCTTGCTTGGACAAATCCAGTAAACTCTGTAACACACCCGTTCTCTCTTGGACTTTGATTTTGGGGGCAGGTACTTTGTGAACAGCGGCCACTGCCGCTAAAGAAGAAGAGGGTGTCACCCTGGAGGAGATGTTTTTAGAGACACTCTCTTGCGGGTAGAAGCTGTTTCCTGTGAACTTTTCTTTTTCTTTTTCTGAGGCTGTGACCTGGTCTTGACACCGTTGCTCTTTTTCTTTTTCTTCTGGGTACGTTTGGGCGTGGCTTTTTTTTGGGGGGGGGACGACTTTGGGAGCATTAGGATCCCATTTTAAGAGGGAACGAATGATAACACCTCCCAGAGAACCGCTTCCTCTAGGTTTCAAAATGATTTGCTTTTTGGTTTGAGTGTCAATGCGAGGATCGGCTAGTTGCGTCAAGGCGACTTTGTTTCTCTCAAAAAAACGTCTGGTCTGATGTGGAATCTGAATGATGCCTTGCAGTAATTGACGTGCTGTCACCGTAAACCATCGTAAGACTTCTTTGAAACTAGCTTCTAAGACACGAGCACGTATTTGTGGATTTTTCGCGACTGATACCGTACAAGGCACGAATCAATTTAATGGGAAGATGAGACTGAAGGGAGGTCATGTTGACGATGTGTGAGACAGAGTCAAAGTGACAAAGGTTTTTATAGACTTTTTGGTGATTGTGATTAAGTCAACGAAGGGGACGTGTACACGACAGGCGCTCCGTCTTGGCACCAGTGGTGAAACAGATGGGTACGAAATCGCAAATAATCGGGAGTGGTGGGTTTTAAATCCACGAGTAAATAAGCGTGTTGGGTTTGAGTGGCATCTTCGTACTCATGAGTCATCAAAGGCGTTCCTAACTGATTGGCTGACACTTGCACTTGTGATTTATCTCTAGGGCTTTTAAACAAGACCACATAATGAGCATTGAGACTGATGGTGCGATGGGCTTAACTTTGTTGAAACAAATTTTGAGTGATGTAAATGACACTGGGATTACGATGATGCCCTTTGCGAGTAAACCAGAGTTTAATTACTTCTTCGTCTTCTCCTAACATGTGGTCAAAGATGATCAAATGGGTTTGACTAGGGTCAGACACGATCCCGTCGTCTTCGCCAGGAATGCCTTCCACAAAGACGATGGAATAGCCTTGACTTTCTCGCAGAAGGTTGTACGCCGATTGCCACTCTTTGTAACACCACACGATGCATTGAGGGGGACGATCGATCAAATGATGTTTATGTTCGATCAAACGTTTGACAAATTCGGTTTTGCCTGAACCGCTGGGTCCGGCATTGAGCATGTTAAAGGTATGGCGAAGATACAAGGCCTCCCAACTAGTCCGATCTACGTGTTCGTCAATGACTTTGACAGTGGAGGAAGAGGGAGTAGAGATAGTAGAGTTTGCCATAGTAGTGTAAGAAATGTCACTTTTGACACGAGGACATACAAGACAAGAGTTTTTATACTTTGTTTCAGGACAGGTGTATTGTCATCTTTAATGGTGAACATCATGAAAGACAAAAATACATAAAAGCCAAATAGTTAAGTACATGAATAAAAGACACATCAAAACGATCAAAGTGGAATATAAACAACTCTCTGTACTACACTTGTGATGATCAAGAGGTGAAATCGTAGGGGTACTGTGTAATGTTCTGAGAGTCTCTACACTCCTTGGCACAATCACACAAGAGTCCTCCCGGAATTGCCTTGCGGGGATGACGATCACGATCTTGTCCTGAAGAGAGTGGTTTCCCTCGGTCACAACTTCTTCTTCTTTTGGTACTGTCACTAACACTGGCTTAAAAGTTACTTTTTTCAAGGAACGTTTTAATTTTTTAGGATTACAAATCTTGGGCATAGTGTGCCGCTTCTTATGTCCATGCCTCAAAACCCCAACTTTCTCAGTCACGTACATCTTTCCAGTGAGGGTGCAAGTCACAAGCTACACACACGTCGTCGTACACATCTTCAGTGTCTAAAAGTTGACGAATCTTGTTTTCCCGTAGAGGTTGAGAAGTATCAAGATGAAAGCGCAAAGCTTTGAGCAGAATGAGTCTCTCGTGTACATTTAAAGGGACTACTTTCATGCTTTTTGGAGTGGTAGATACTGTTCGTAAAGAGTCCACAAGGAATCAGCTGGTAAACGAAATCCCAGAAAACAAGTCACTAAGACACACACTACACGTTGACCCCAATTCAATGGACACAGATCTCGTAATAGGTGTTGGTAATCCTCCACTGTTTGAATAGTATCATTGATTTCCTTCCACGAAATCTGTAGTATCACGAATGATAAAGGTCGTGGCATAGTAGTCTGTGTTATACCTCTTTTCTCTTACCTCAATCACTTCTCCTAGAGCGAAAGTAATGAACGTAGTGAGTAATTTCTGACCACTGCCATTCCAGGAAACGGTCAAGAATGTCAATAAAATCTTCAAATGTAAATGGTCTAAAGCGAAATAGTAGGAAGAATGCACCCTTGATCCAGAGAAATTGGACTTGTTTGTTGACTTTTGTCAATTTCCTCTTGTGAATTTCTCGACATAAAAGTTCTACAGTCACAAATTGAGATTTGGCTCTGGCAAGTCCCTGCCAAATGTCCTTGTAGATCTTCTCTTGCAATTCGTTTGGTAATCTTTGAAGATTATTTTTTACATCGGCTCTAAATACTTGTCTAGGGGTTGCCCAACGTTTGACTCCTAACCCCGTAGCTGCTTTCTTACACGACATGGTATGCCCACTTCAATGAAAAGGTCCCACTAAAGGTAGATAGTGACAATCTGGAGACCATCGAGCATGTTCCAGGTAAGCGCAATCTTTCTTCTCCCACTAGTGAAGTGACACACCACAACTGAAGCACTTGAGTTTATCCCCTTCGCCCAAGTAGATAAATCCAGCTCTAGCTAATTCTTCGAGGATATGTCCTCCCAGATATTTTGGCCATTTTCCTCGAAAGGTTTGGAATCGACTTTCATAGTCACAGTATTCTGGCAAACGCACAGGGAACGAACATTCGTCTTTCACAGGTTCATTTCGATGAGGGTACGGTGAAATATGCAGGAGCCTGCTCTGTCTTACATGACATCCGTAGGGTGGTAGCCGCATGGTTTCATTAGGATGACATCCACCATGAAAAGCAGTAACGTGAAAAAGTGTACGATAACGAGTGGCATCGCTTTCGCATCCATCAGGTTTGACACGCACAGCATCACTTTCCATGGTAGGTATGGTAGTAGTAGTTATAGCAAAGTTCCCATGATGATGTGGTACTGAATCGCTAAGGTCATAGCGTACGGCATACTTGCCGTCGCAAGGCACAGCATCGCACTCGAGTTTGCTCTTGCTTGATACTTGCTGTTTGAAATGATTCATCTTTCTCGCTTGGCAATGGTAGTCACAATGAACTATTGGTCTTGGACGATGTCCCTTTTTATACTAGTCGTAATGAAGTCTCGAGCTTGTACATCATTCCTGTTTTATGACTAGTTTTGGAAGTCTTCCTTTTATTCTTCTTTAACAACGGTACTATCTTCTCTAAGGTACCGTCATACCTGAACCGTAGTGTGATGGGTGGAAAGACCATAGAAAGGTAAGGACAATGCGGGGACCATTGAGTATGTTCCAGAATAGCTGAATCTTTGTAGATACATCGATCCATACGCAACTTCAGACCACAACTGTAATACTGTACTTCGTATCCCAATTCATTCTCAAGTCCCAAGTAGACAAATCCTGCTCTAGCTAACACATTCGCAGTAGGTAATCCTTCCCTATCCGTAGGCCATTTTTGAAACGTTTCCAATCGACTGGCACAACTGCAATAGTCAGGCAAGAGAACAGGAAAATGGTATGGTTTGAACTTGGAGTTCACTGTGGGTTTCTCACTCGATTCATGATGTGTCGAAGTCATCCTTCTTGTTGGTGACTATCGTCTTGGAACCATTTTTTATACCAGCGTGACCGTACGATAAAGTGAAGTGATTGGAAAGCCGTACTCGCTTCTGGTAACGATTTGATAGACTTTTTCCAAGGGCCGGCTAACGATTTGGTGTGCGGGTAAACGTACAGTCTTGTGCGGTTCGTGGGTGGTCACTTTAAAATTTCCATCCTGTCCAGACTGCAAGGCTTCTTTCAAGACGCCAAAGTTCACCACTCGACTGGTGCAATAATTGAGAGTCAATCCTTTCACTTTTGCATTCCGTGTACACTTCTCCTTGTTTGTCCCGGTATTCGTAGCCGTAATTTTTGGGACCACCACTTGCAAAACTTAGAATCTTGTCGTCGGGATGCTCGTCCGTCCAGGCTCCTAAACGGTCTCCTTCGATGACAGGGTGAGGTTGACCCAGGCGATCAATGTAGATGCAACTGTCCGTATCAAAATACAGCACACGATCTCCTAACAGCTCTGAAGCTTCATACAGTTTTAAGCGAGCATGGGCTGTCACGTAAGCCGCAATGATGACATTTCCAAATTCGTCGGCTTCCACAAAGTCCAGTTCTTCTTCGTAATTGACTAAGATCAAGTCCTCACAAAGGACCTCCACGTGTTTCATGTATTTCGTTTTGTCGTGAATCATCTGGAAGTATTGAGAAGGTTCTGTCAAATACTCCGTCTTGGGTAAACACGGTCGTTGTGCCATTTTACCCCACAAACAATTCAACATCACTTTGGCAAACGATCGCCTTCCTTCGTTTCTCTCGATGTGGTCTAAACTGATGCCTTCCTGCTCCCAGTATTTCTCTTTGCATTTTTTTTCGTCTTCGGGTGTGTGGCAGCAGGAAGGATAGCCGCTGGCTTCTTGTTTCAGTTTCAAAAAGCATTCACGTAGTCTGCAAAAATGCCTTTTTGAGTCTTGTCGCCCTTGTGGTATTTTTCAGTCTTGGGAAAGTGGTAAATTTCGTACACTTCTAACAGTTGGTATCCCAAGTCCAGAGCTTTGAACAATTCCACGCTGACCCACGTTCCTGTCAAAGCGCGTTCTTCCTTAGTGTGATGACAAGGTCGGTCTTGGTTGCACATTTCAGCACAAGTACGGCACAAGGGAAACATCAGTTTTCCTTGGCAATGGTGAGGCAAAACGGGATGGTACAAGTACGTGGGAGGCAATACTTTACACTTGATCAATCCTTCGTATTGTCGAATCTTGTCCACGTCGATGTGTTCCGTCAGCAATTGTGGGTGCCCTGCGGGAAAGTGACAATATTTGCACACGTACGGATACAGAGAACACACGTCCAAGTATTTGATTTCCTCTACTTTCTCCTCGTCGGCTTGGTACAGCAAACAGGTGGCATTCGTCCATCCTCCGTACAAACTGTCCCTTGGGTTCAGTGGGTCCACCAGCTTGTAACGTTCCACGATACGCTTAAACTCGGGATCGGTTTTCAATCGCTTATCGTACTCGTTTTCCCACATTTCTACCACTTGGTATCCTTGCTCTTCTAACCTCAAGCGTTGCTGACAAGTGGCCTGGTACAAGTCTTCCATGGTCCGTTGTAAATACTGATTTTTAGTGTTACGTTGAGGGTAGCAGATGGGACATCCGTGAAATAAGCACCCGTTAAACTCGTACACGATCTGGGGGTTTTCTAAGTCCCAGCCATCTACTGAATACCTTCCGATGGTCTTTTCGCCTCCTCCGTTGCGAGCATGTTGGATCCATTTATCTTCCTTGTCACACAAGTAATGTAGCCAGCGTAGGGCTTTGACCGAGTATTGAAGTTTGACAAAATTGATTGTTTGAGGACTGATGACAGCCAGGGTGTTTTCGGGCATGAATCGTTGGCGGTACACTAAGGAACACGCTTTGGCAATGGTGCAGGTGTCTTTCAAGGGTCGATCCCACCGTGTTCCATGAACAATTCTTGAACTTTTCCACAGCAACGCCGTAAAATGTCCACGTCGGAACTACAATATTTTAACATTTCTTCCTGAAAGTCGAAGGGGTCCGAGGCGTGAGTCTGGTACCAAGCGTAGAAAGCTTCTCGTTGTTCGGTACGCATGTTGTCGGGGTCGTAGAAGTGAGCCTCAGGCAAATGGGGTAGAACGGCATGTTGATTGGTTTCGGTATTGAAAAAGTGCGGAAATAGCCTTTGTCCATTTCTGTCATTCCAAACGTTTTAGGCATGCGACTCAAAGGCATGGCCAAGTAACTCATCGAATCTTGAAACTGCACTTGTCCCACTTGTATGGAAATGATTTTAGCTCCGTTCAAAGTCACTTTCGGACGTTCGGTATTTTGTTCCGTATAGTGTCTGAGAAGAAATTGCCCATCGTATCCCGAGAAATTGTGAGCCATCACCGTGGCATAGCGATGACAATCTCCGTAACGTTCGATGTCCTCTTGACTCCACGTCTCGTCGATAGGGTTTAAGATCCATTGGGCGAAATCGGTCAGCGTGTTTGGTCCCCGAAAGAGTTTTTCACGTCCTCCAGAAATTTTGCTACAGTGAGGGCAATGAGTTAAGATAGGCTCTTGGATGGACTTCTCACACGCTCGATGAGCCACGCAGAAATTAGGAATGTGAATGCTAGTCTCTTGCATGCATTCGAAATCGATAAAGATGAAATGGTCTTTCTTGTGGTCATTATCTTCTTCGTTTTTGGATACGTATTTTTGAATGTAGCGTTGGTGTTCCATGCCCACGGTTTGGCGACAAATATGACATTGCTTCTTTCCTGAACAGACGTTCGCCTTGGCATTATTGGTACGTATGCCTTGTCCACAAGTAGGGCACAATTTCAGGAGTTGACAAGCACATTTCTGCTGTGAACCTTGCATCTTTAGATGTTGGTAACAGGTAGGACTGATAAACGTGCGCTGACAAGCAGAGCAATGCATTCGTTCTTGTCCTTCGTCTAGACAGGACTTAGAGGCTAAACATCCCTCACATTTCGATCCGCAATGCTTGTGTTGCTCTCGATTGTTATAGCCATAGTCACATTTCTCACAGTAATAACTGTATGACAGGAATGCAGTGATACTGGTAATGGCATCAAAATGTTCATCGTGATGATAGACGTGAATGTATTTTCCGTCTTTGAAATGTTTGCCTCTAAACAACAGAGGTCAGCGCACTTCTTGAGGGTGCACTTTCAATGTGTAACGTGGAGTCAAGACGTCTTGCAATTTTTGCATTTCAGGAATGCCACAGGGTGTGTCTTCAGCTAGCCCCGCTGCTGTAACAGGAGTTCGGCTTCTCTTCGTTGTTTGGCTCGGTCCGATTGTTGAATAGTTTTCCAGGCTCTTTTCCATTCTGCCGTGTTTATCTTGTCGGCGTACGTTCGTCACACCACGATGGCAAGGGCTAAACACATCTTGTCTTGAGGGTTGTTAATTTGGACGAGGCTCTTTTTGGTGCTGCGAAGGTTGTCTACCAAGATCACCTTTTTGCCATGTCCTGTCCGTTGAGGAAGAGACACGTGGGTCACGAAAAATGTCGCTTTTCCGTCGGTGATGTGAAACTTGTCGTTGGATTGCTGTACGCGTTGAATCTTGTCCATGACTTTAGAAGGTGTCAATTCTGATGGACTGCTAAACTCGATCCAAACGGGGGACTTCAAACTGTCGTGATGAATGGAAAGTCTCAAGCGATCGTCTTCTTTGGCTTGACATTGCCGTTTCAATGTGGTTAACAAAGAATCCCACACATTAGTGATGAACCCTTCTGCTTTTTCCAACGGTACGTCGGACTTGAAATCTTTAAACTTCCCTGCGTACGTGTAGGCCGTAGTTCTAAATTTTCTGGAAGAACGTTTGTCCGTCTCACGAATGTGGTAGCACTTTTCAGGGTTTACTTGTGGTGATGGACTTTGACTGAGTGTAGACTCTCTGGGTCTAGATTCTTGTTCGCTCATCTCATCTTCAAAATCGCTGGCATGAATTTGAGCCAGGACTTCTGCTATTGTGCGAGGCGATAAATCAGTTTCTGCCTCTTACTTTCTTCTCCTTTCTTTACGAAATGATGTGATCGTTTCATCTTGACTGCAAAAAGTCAAATGACTACATTTGAAAGACCATGGACCCCTATATATTCATGTTAGGTTTAGTGCATATATAAAGAGCTGGTGCCTTCCCTCTCAGTATTCATTTCACTCTCAAACCGACCAGCACGATGGAAGAACCACACAGATCGAACTTCTGATTAGAGCTTTGCGAGGTGTCATACGAAAGTTTTCTTCAAACAAGCCGACGGACTACTCTCCCTCCTTTGGAGATAAAAGTCAAGATACTTGCTATATCTGTCAGACGAAAGGTCATTGGGCTACAGAATGTCCAGATCGTCAAAAAAGCAAGACCAGTGTCAAAAGAGACAAAAGTCAAGATACCTGTTATCATTGTAAAGAGAAAGGACATTGGTCTACAGATTGCCCTAAGAAACAACAGGAGCAGGAGGAGGAGGAGGAAGAAAAAGAGGTGCCCTCGGGAAAGGAAGAACCCCGACACGTTCAGAAAGGGAAGACAGAAAAGAAAAGAAGACGAGAAAAAAGTGAGGAAGAAGAGGAGGAGGAAAAACTGTGAAAATGAAGAAATTGAAAAAACAAAGAGAGTAAAGAAAAAGACGCAGAAGAAGTCTATGAACGTTTTTAAAAAGTGTTGTGTTATGTTGTGTTGTGACATTGAATTGTAAATATTTGTACTAGAATAGACCAGACTGAAAAACGTAAGTGTCTCCTGGTTTTGATTGTTTAGAATAATAAGGACCTACATTCATGCACTCACAACACGTACATCATAGGGTTAAACAAGGGATTTTGAGTTTTAATTGATTTTGGCAAAATGAATAGTCTCTCTTTTCGAAAGAAGTGAGTGGCCCTGAAAAGGACCGTTGGTTTTTTTTTTTTCTTAGAACAAACTTAGGAACGAGAAGCAATCGCTTTAACTGCCTTAAGCCTTTGCCACGGCCAAGGCCTACTTCTGGACTTGCTCCTGTCAATGATTTGGTAGAAATCACTAGGGGTGGTATCTCCGGTGTACTAACAAGGTTAGACTGTTTGGCTCGGGAAGGTCTTTTTCTCTTGGGTCGTAATAATGAAGTCTGATACATTTGTTTCAGACTTCTTAACTCGGCCAAAATGTCCAAGAGTACCGTTATCGTTTGACTTTCACTGTTCTCCTTCTCTCCTAGCCTTTGTTTCTTCTCTACTGCTTTTTCTTCCTGTCGTTTCCTTCTTGCCTCTTCTTCTCGCTGTTGCTGTTCAAGGAGAAATGCTTGTTCTGCCTCTTTCTGCTGCTGTAAAATTTCTCCAATTCTTCTTTCTGTCTTTGTTTAAAATCGTCGACGTGTGGTAAAGAAGGAGAAAGTGGCGAAGGTACTGGTACCGGAACAAATTCTTGCGAAGGAGAGAAAAAATCTACTAAATCCCAGTTGAAATCAACCTCTTCTGGAAGTTGAAATCAACCTCTTCTGGAAGTAGTGCTGTGTTAACTTTGGTAGCCGCTGCTATGCCATTGCTTTTCGTCTCCAAAGCCGGTGCACCCCAATTCATTGTCTTCTTAGTTTCAGTCATGTTTCACAAAACAATGTCGCATCGATTCACTGCACACAGACGCTAGCGCACCTATATAGGGGATGTGACGTCACAAGTAGCTCTCTTCGGATTGGAAGACAGGCTCCGCGAAGTGACTGAATTTTGTAACGCGTGTTGTCATTGGTGGACAATTTCAATCCGTTTCGATCCTCTCTTCCACAATAAATAAACGCGGTTCACTTCATTCCCTTCACCTGTTCTCGTCACAAAGATGTGGACCAACGTTGAATCGTCTACTTTCGTATCGTCGTTGTTTTTCCATATTGACTTACCCAAGTATGTCAGATCATCATGGAGAATCGTTAGGATCACCGAGACAAGCATTTGGAAAAGAAGGACCTATGTGGAAAGACAAGGCTGTCTGAAGCGAGTTGTGATTTATGGACCAGAGGTTAGACGAAGTTTGAGAAAGAGAAGAAGACCTATACGATGCCGTATGTGTTAACGAAATGGTGTTAACATAAGACCCAAAGGCCCTTTTCAGGGCCACTCCACTGTCTCGAAAAGATTTATTCTTTCTTGCCGAAAAAAATTTAAAACATACTATGCTCTACTATTCACTGACACGAACGCGAATGATTCGTGTTTGTATATAGAAATTACACAGGTGGCATGACGTCACTGTACTTGCTACATTGTTGAAAGTGTCCAGTACCGTGACGTCACCCTATCTGTTCCATTCCTCTTGTCACTATACATTCCCTATGTTAAATTTCCATTGACGCTATACAGGCCCAGGGTGATTTTTTGACGCTATAAATCGTGACGCTATACTGGCCCGGGGGTGGGTGGGTCTGTAATGTATTTTCCCATTGACGCTATACTACCCCACTACAGTACTGATGAACCATATCAGATTTGAACCATGTGCGAAATATTTTAATTTTGATCAAATTTCATGTTCTATTTGTGATACAAAAATATTGTCCATATGACCACCATTATTTTCAGTAACTCTGTTTTCTGGCACCTTACCATGTGTAGGCGTTAACTTTCAGATATTTAAGTATAAATATAGAGATGTTTGGTTTCCCATCTTTCTTGGAAGAAGATTTTTAATTTTTTTTTTTATTTTATTTTATTTATTTTTTTTTTTTTAATTTTATTTTAATAATCTGTTCTAGTGTGTAAACAGTAACATATTTGTCCGAAGTACCATTAGTCAATATTGGTGTGAAGAGGGGCATAATTAAAGAACCATATTTACTCAGCTTCTCACTGCCCATACACCCTATACGTTTGCGGTTATATCAGTATCATCTTTTCCGTAATTCTTTGAATATTTGAGTCAATATTGTGCCTTTGTCATTAGTTAAATACCTAAGCTGTTTGAAATGATACCGACTTTAACATAGGTCTATTCAAGCATGCATAAATATGGTACAGGCGAAGTTGATTAGTGGGTCAAAGTGGAGGAAGGATTGTGTACACATATTTTAATAGCGAAAAGATCTCGGTACCATTCATACTTGACCACAAAATAATCATCGCTTGTATATTTTATATTATTTTCTATTATAAAATAGTATCTTATTTTAAGCATATTTTGCCTGCTTCAAACTGCTGCCGAATACAATGCATACTTATATATCACCAGAGGGAGGCGTGCCCATGTGTGTGTGTGTGTGTGTGTGTGTGTGTGATTTCAGTTTGAGAAATACCGCACTGCAAGAAGTTGAAGTTTAGGACGTGCCAAGGCATGTAGAGTTAATTATCTTGCGAAAGGATACATTGCAGTTGGGAATCCACCCAGAGCCGTTGCGGTCACGAGTACAATTCCTTACCCATTAACCACGGTGTCACAACGGTTCTGAGACAGAAAGATACCTTTTGCTGCACGATTTATTTATGTTATTGTTTTTGGTTGTTTTTCTTTCTTTTTTTGTTTTGGTTTAAAATATAATTTTAACACATTAATGGCTATATGACTCACATGACACGGGAGCCTAATACCTTTCCAATGGATTACAATCTGGCAATCGATCCATTATGTCCTTGGCGGATATTTAACCCGGTACCCTTAAATTACGAGTCGGACGTTTTACTAACTGAGCTATCACGGCTCTTCTAATCGCCATGATCTGTGTTGCTTTGCTATCATCTCTTGCAAACATAAATTGCCTAAATAAGATTGTAGATTGCGCAAACTATTTTCCTATACCCGGTGCCTTTATATATGTAAATAAGCCATGTCTATCAAAGTCATTATTTGACCCAACAGTTATATCTAATATCCTTTAAATTATAATTGTTTTAAAGTAGTCCCTACACGTATTGCATTACAGAAAATCTGCCATAGTATACTTCATTTTGTCATTACAATGAATGGAGTATTTTTTAATTCTAATCACATTTACGTTCCAAGTGCAGTACACATTACCCCACACGTCATTCAGAGCATCCATTGAACTTTGGCACAAGTAGGCAAAGGCAGGCATTACCTTTCCGGTAATGAAGATAGACATATAGAGCTGTCTGTTTTTCTTAGAATAACATGCTTAAATCTCTACTGTAATCATCGTACATATTGAGCTATCCTAGTGTGTAATGAGTAAGTTTATACTTCCAAAGGTAGTATTCTTGCAAGTTAGTGTGAAATTTAGCATAGCCAGATGTTTTCAAAATGAGGAGGGAAATATAATCATTAACCTATCCTGACTCTACATGGTATGGTTCATACACCGATACGTGTACAGGTTATAGCGGTGTCGCCTGTTGCGCGTTTCTTTAAATGCTGTATTGTTACTGCCATCTTGTCCTTAGTTAAAAATCTAAGCTGCTGGTTGTAACACGTAACGAAATATTGGTCTAATCAATGACAATTAAATTAACCACGTGGGGTGCGGGATACAAAACTGTGGGAAGGAATCGTGCACATATCTCACAAATGGGACGAGATCTCAGTACCTTCCATATTAGGCAAGACACTAATCACCTATTTACCTTTTGGATCATCCTCGATTATGACATATTAGCATATTTTAGTGAACCTTTGCCTGCTTCTAAGTGGTACAAGTACAAATGCATATTTCTTGAGAGAGAGAGAGAGAGAGAGAGAGAGAGAGAGAGAATCAGTTAGCTACATGCTCTCTATGGCACTGCTATCTTCTTTAGGACTTTTAAACTGCATTAATGACAAATTTTTGATAGTTTAAAACTTCTCCCTTACTGCCTGTACCTGCATAAGATTTATCCATCAAAGTCGTTATTTGGTCTAACAGCAATATTTTGTATCCTTTACACCATAATTGCTTCAAAATAATCCCAACAAATATCGCATTTTTAAAGATCCATCGTAGATGTTAATATGTTATAACCATGTGCGAAATATTTGAATTCTGATCACGTTTTGCCTTTGTTTATGATACACAACATATTGTCCAAATGACCACCATTGTTTTCACTAACTCTATTTCTTGGTACCTTGGCATAGGTAGGCGTTAACTTCCAGATATGGAAATATAAATACAGTGCTGTTGGTTTCCCATCTTTCTTGGAAGAACGGTCTTTCCTCTGTTCTAGTATGTAAACAATAATGTATTGTATGAAGTACCATTATTCTATAGTGGTGTAAAGAATTGCAGACTTAAAGAACTATATTTACTCAACTTCTCATTGCCCATACACCCGAAACATTTGCCTCTGTATCAGTGTAATCTTTCCCTCAATTCTTTGAATATTTTAGTCAATTTTGTGCCTTTGTCATTAGTTAAATACCTAATCTGATTGAAATAATACCAATAGAAATATCGGTCTATTCAAGCATACGTAAATTTGGCACAGACAGAGATGATTTGTGGGTCAAAGTGGAGGAAGGAGTGTGTACACATATTTTAATAGTGAAAAGATCTCGGTACCACACATACTTGACCACAAAATAATCTTCTATTTTTATGTATTACATGAAATTGTATCGTATTTTAGGCACATTTTGGCTGCTTCTAGTGCTGCCAAATAAAATGCATACTAATTTATGACAAGAGAGAGCTGTGTGTGTGTGTGTGTGCGTGTGCGTGTGTGTGTGTGTGTGTGTGTGATACCCCACAGCTACACATTAAAGCTTAGGACGTGCCAAGGGAAGTAGAGTTAATTACCTTGCCAAAGGATACATTACAGTTGGGAATTCCCACCCGAACCATTGTTTTTGGTTGTTTTTCTTTTTTTTTTGTGTTAGTTTAAAAGATACACTTAACACATTAATGGCTATATGACTCAAAGGATACGGGAGCCTAATATCATTCCGAATGATACACTCTAGCAGTCGATTCAGGTTCTCCTAGGTGGATATATAACCTGAGACCCTTAACTTACGAATCTGACGTCCTAACAGAGCTACCGGGACTCGTCTAATCGCAATGATCTTTGTCGCATTTCAATATCCCTCGCATACATATATCACCTAAATAAGAAATTTTAGATTGCTCAAAATATTTTCCTATACCCGGTGCCTTCGCATGCCTTCGCATGCGTAAATAAGCCATTTCCATCAAAGTCATTCATTGTTCCAACAACTATATGTTGTATCCTTTGAAAGATATTTTTTAAAAAAAAATTGTCTCTATACGTATTGCATTATAGAAAATCTACCGTAGTATACTTCATTTGTATGACAATGAACAGAGTATTTTTAATTCTAATGACATTTACTTTCCAGGTACAGTACACTTTATCCGCACCTCTTTCAGTGTATCGTCAAACCCTTGGCACAAGTAGTCATTAACGTCCCGACAGAGTAGAGCTAAATATAGAGTTGTCGGTTGTTCTTGGAATAATATGCTTAACTCTCATTTGTAATCAACGTAAATATTGAGGTATCCTAGTGTGTAACCAATAATTTTTTATTTCCAATGGTAGCTTTCATATACGTTAGTATGAAAGAGGAAGTATATCGAGTCTTATTTAAAATGACGAGGAGAATATAATTAGTAAACTGTGTTCACTCTACTTCGCATGGTTCATACACCCGATACGTGTTCAGGTTATAGCGGTGTCGCTCTTTGTGCCTTTCTACGAATAATGTATTGCCCCCCCCCCCTTTTGTTGTTAGTTAAATATCTGAACTCCTGGATGCAAGACGTAACGAAATATTGATCTATTCAGTGACAACTAAATTAACCACGGGGGTGGGGACATAATGATGGAGGAGGGAATCGTACACATATTTCACAAAGAGACCTAGGTACCGTAGATATTTTGCAACACACTAATCATCCAGTTACCTTTTGGATCATTCTCGATAGTTTTATACAACCTTTGCCTATAACTGGTGAGAGAGAGAGAATGAGAGAGAGAGACAGAGAGACAGAGAGAAACAGAGAGAGAGAGAGAGAGAGAGAGAGAGAGAGAGAGAGAGAGAGAGAGAGAGAGAGAGAGAGAGAGAGAGTGTG
>JAECUM010041106.1:0-37529 GCA_016617855.1 Megalonaias nervosa
AGTGACCCGGTAAGTAAAATAAACACAATATAACAAAAGTCAAAAATAAATTAACAAAAATGAGCTAACTAAAAATATTTATTATCCGTTTTTTCAAACTATACTGTAATAATACTGTTAGAAGGTTCGGTTTATCGTTATTGACCTTATTTTTTTTCATTTATTTTTACTTAACGGTTCAGGCAAAAAGTTGTAGGGTTCACCCTGCCTGCTGCTGCATAGCATTGTCATATTATTGCCAAATCTTGTGACACATAATTAAATAATCATCGGCATTTGCCCTGCATATATTGTTTATATTACTTGATCAGTTGTCCCACCCCCACCTCTCACCCCTGAAAACAAGGAAATGTAGATCATACGATCATGGATCATAAGGCAAAGCCACGCCAGAATGTCCTAGTACGCTACTCAGTCAGAAAGATGGCTTTGGCAGATACGTGGAGACAAGGAAACAAACGAAAATTTGCAAAGAATAAAAAAGAAGGCTGAAATGGCGTTCAGGCCAGTAAAGGAGTAGCGAAAGTTCAGTTTAAGATACCACACGCCAGAATACCTGCCAAAGCCAGAATACGATGAGATTCGAAACATATCTCATCTCAATTAGCAGGTAGATCGTTATAAAGCTTTAGCAATGTCTGCTATCAATCTCGTTCAAGCGGGCTGCTTTCCAGAGGACTGCTAACCAGTGGTGAACTGCAGGCGCTATTGGCGAGCAAGGCTCACCAGCTAGCCCCACAACCAGTTTCGGCCCACCGGTCAAATTTGGTTCCTAGGTGAAAGGGTGATCCTTCTGTTACAGGCCAATGGTCAATTCAAGCTGTTAGACGGACAAATGAGCCTCCAGTTCTGGCTTCTAAGCGTAGGGTTGAGACTCCTGCTTAACGTGCCAGGTTCCACAACCACAGAGTTTTGCTGTTCCGGCCTTGCACGTCTTCGTAAAGGGGCAGAGCAGAGCCTACTTGATTGTGAAAGACGGCCGACCAGCAGCGATTGAAAAGAACGGTCTCAAATACTTTGGCATTCCTTGGCGGCTTGACGTTTAGCTCTATGTTGCCGGCACAGCCAAAAAGCCAACCTAGCAGAACTTCTACGATAAAGATGCCGGACTAAACTTAGTTAATAATTCAGCTTTTTTCAGGATGTACGCTACCACCGTAATCATGTGCATTGATGAGATTTAACGTCTAGTCATCCATGTCAATGCTACAAGTCAATGACGCATTGAACAGTATATGCACGAGTTGTCAGAATGGTATTTCGTGAGATGTGTAGCACTCGATTCTCACTTATTGCAGTACAGCCTGTTTCGAGGACGGAGCTACATTCAAGCGCCAAAGTGTATTCTGCCGCAATCAGTTACCAATGTATGGCACAATATAACCGCTATTTAGATGAGGTATTTTAAAACCGCAATACATTATATATACCAGAAGAGGAATTTACTACCTACATCATTGTCCCGCTGCGACGGAGTCACCTAGCAGCCTGTGCTATAATGCAGCACGGTGGCCATCGTCAAATTCATTTAGATAATCTAAAGTTGGTAGAAATAAGTATGTGTTCCGAACTCCGGCTGCAATTTACATGCGTGTAACTGAAATTTAAGCAGCGACACAGAAACACGAAGGTGCTGTTTGTAATTCATCACCGACGCTGCTATTACGGTTGCCTTATTATGCGAGCCATCGATACATCCTCCACAGAGAGCATCAGTGCCATTCCGAACAACATGGACATTTACATGGCGTTGTCTCTGGGTACCTACAGTTTGTTGATCGCCTCCAGTTTATGACCATCGGCCATGAAAGTTCCCGCTGGCGTGACTGAAAAGGCATTCCGCACAACCAAATAATACACAGAACAAGACGTTGACTTTCTGATTTGGAAGGTCATATTACCCATGCGAGTATGTGAGGGAATGGAAACGGTGCGAATAAACAGAGCTTTGGCTGAAGAAGACCTTTTACATTCTTGGAAGACATCAAAGACGAATACTATCGTCATGTACAGAATGTGTGGACGGCTTCGGGATGTAAGAACCATGGTGACTACCACGATCTGTTCTCTAAACAACTACGGCCTAGATTCTGCCCACATCTATAGTTGGACTGTTAAGAACTGGAACTCGCTCATCAAAATAACATGTGAAAAGCTCTGGCTGGCGACAAACATCGACAAGCAACTGTTTATCGAAAAGGTGGGTAAGTCATCGCCACGTGGAAGCGAAAATCCCAAGTTCCCCGACTATGACAGCGAATGGGCAGCTAGCTGGACTTACTTGGCTCACACCCTTTGCGAACTGGCAATGTTACACAGTCTACCATCTAGAGGATTTTAGTAGTTCAGCACACCCGATTTTGAGTAAGTAGCTGCATATTTGTCCAAGGGCTACATTATTTAAGTAGACCTCGTTTACCCGGAAGTACTCTATGACACGCACAGCAACTATGCACTGGCTTTGGCGGCGCTATGCTGAGTTGAGACCTGTCTAAGAGATTGTTAACGCCGAATGGTAAACGAGCTGGGGGACCAGTTCAACGAATGATCAAAGCTAGTTCCCAGCCTGCGCTCGAAAGAACAATACTTTGTCTACCACTGTAAGCTCCAGGTCTAAACCAAGCTTGATATGCGTGTCATAAAGGTTAACAGATCGCCTGTGTTTCTTCAGAGTTAACGGATAGTCCCATACATCCTTCTCAACACTGGCTTGAGAAGCCAGGTTAAGAATTATTTTGAAAAGGATCTCTTCAAACTGATGAACAATTCCTTCTTCGGAAAGACCGTGAAAAACCTCAGGAAGCGGATCAGTGTGGACCTCATCATGCCTGAGTGCGAGAAAGACAAGCTGAGGAAGTTATTTGATGACCCAAGGTTTCACTCGAGGAAGATTTTTTTACGGATACCTGGTCGCCGTCCATAGAGCCAGGACATACCTAAAGCTCAACCACCCGAGTTTCACAGGATCAAGGACTTGAAAGGGCGAGCCAGCTGTGCATGGATACCGATAGCACAGTAGTGAAGCGGGGCACATCCACAGCAACATGGTAGAGGATGTAGATCTGTATAACACACATGACAACCGGGCCAGCCATCAGTCAATCTAGGAATTTTTAGGACTCCTCCCGATGATTTACTCCAAAAAATAGCAAGCTAAAAGCACATCACTGCCCATGGGGCGTTCGGATTTTATCTTACAGAGGCGATCTAAAAGCACACAAGAAGCAGTTCAAGGACGACAAGGAGATACTAAAGGAAAGTCCAAAAGTGTTTCTAAGATTGTCGTGAAGCACATCTAAAAGCACGAACTATACTTAGAGATTATTAAGGATCGTAAGGAGCTTCGTCGCCAGACTGCGTCAGTGAGAAGCGTCCACCACAAAACAGAGCTGAATATAAATAAACAAAACGAGCACGTCGCCGCTGGAGAACAAATAATGCACTTGGATGCAAGGGTCTCTGTCTGCTTGTAGATATAAACCACGGTGAGTCCATATTTGTGCATTTAACGCCCAAACTTGTCGCGCGGCAGAAAGAACATATCGGCTTGCTGAACCTCGTTAGGGATGGAACATCAAACCACAGCCGGATAATTTTACATAGTGTTGGCATACAAATATGCCACATAGCCTGCCTTTCAAGTCACTCCCTGTCAACGCCTTATGAGACCATGGAGGCTGCTACCAGCTTTCTGACCGCTTCAACGCCCTTCCCGTGGTACACTGAAGCAAAGTAGTATATAATACACTAAGTGTATGAGAACTAGTTAGGAAATGGTCGATGCCCTAGCGGAACAACAACTGTAGCCTAGAACTAGTGCAAATCCGACAAAGTCTTAGCAACATTTTATATACTGGCGCTCATAACGAGCTGTGTGGCATCTCGCACTAGAAGGTATCAAATATAAGTTGGAAGAGATATGTTAGAATCTCAAAAAGCCAGCCAATGTCGCTTCCCACGTGCTAAAGGCTACCCAGTAGACACTTTAGGAGATTAAATAAGTACAGGTCAACAATGATCACATAGGCTTAGAACCTTACAGCGCAAAGACGTCAGTGTATCGTCGAAAAGGTCCAGTAGCTGCATGGGCTGAAATCCCTAAAACTGGCAAATGATGCTATTGTTAGAAAAACAAACAACGGACAGCTGCAAAATAGGTGCTAGAGAATTTGTCAAAGTGAGTGTGACGTGGGGCACAAGGGGAAAAGATGTAGTTCAAATTTTAACGAGTCGGTGAAAGATGTAGAAGCCTACAGGGACAAATTGTCCAAAGCGCAACGTGTTGAGAGCCATGTAGGTAATGGTCTGTCAGCCAACAACTCAAGAGAGCACACGAAATGAAACGTTAGCGCTTTGCCAACATTTCCATTTTAGAATTCAAACGATACTCTGCCACTGAACCATACACATGATAACACTGACCTCGAAAAAGCCTCTGTTTGACGTCATCTTTGCCAATTGAAGAACTCAGAGGGTCTCAATCTCGAAATTGCATTGGCGTCTCAATCAGCCTAGCCTACTACAGATGTTCCAGAATCCTTTCCCAGCATTCCAGGTAATTATACCTTTGCTCCCCCTACTATGACGCTACATGTAAAACGGCGAACTTGCAAAAGCTCCCTACAAAACAGACGCCATTAACCAGGAAGTCCAGCATCAGACCTGAATAGCGACTTAACCAAGCTTAGAATTCTTGCCAATACGCCTATTCTTTCCATAGCGATATGTATCAGTGCAACCGGTTACGTCTTCAACATTGGAAACTCAAGCCTGCGTCATATGTTGGGCTAACCGGAAAACTATCATCGGCCTGGGCTAATGTCACTTAAGGAATTCTGCAAATCAGCACCACGATACCTATATATCTTGCATGCGACACCGTGGGCTCGAGCTCCACCCATAAGGATAGTCGTAGCAACGTGATGTAATCCGGAGTAAAGTCAAAGCCGGCTCCTGTCATGCGCAATACTCCAGCACATCTACGTGCCTTGCAAAAGTATCCACATGAAGAACTTCGCTTTACGCTGACCTTCCAGGACGGCAACGTACTCAGCCAATGAGAAGAGAGACACTATCCGTTGTCCTCTATGTCTTGGACCGTCCTCTGCCATTAAGTATATTAGAATGCAGAGATCCGCACCTGTACAGTCATCATTCACAGCTAGCTCAAGAGCGGCAGATTTTATCTGCGCTATACCACTAATCTAATCTTCAGTTTGTTTAAGGATACACGCAAGATTGTTTGTGATACCAAACATAAAGTCACCAGCAATGACGCCTTCCATCGAATAAATGACCCAGCCGCAGAAAGGACACTCTCCCTGGATCAACATGTTTAATTTCATGCAAGGTGAAGGGGAGGCATGATCGCCCTAGCCTTTTCAGACCATAACCACCGACTACAGCATAACGCGGTCAGCGGCCAGTTTTCCTGCCAAAGAAGTATTCAGCAGGCCATCGCTGTGACCGCGAAGAAATTTGTTGCCTTCCAAAACATGGAACAGCTAAACAACCAAGGGCGCAAGCTCCGTACGAGTCACCATACAACCTACACCAACAACGTGGATCACGCTTACTGCCAAATTCATAGATTCATGGTAGGAGACCGAAACGCGGACTAAGGCCTCTAGATAAGCCAACAGGACCTTGATGGCCATTACCCAGTATACGACTCTAACCTGAAACACCTTGTCCTGGTTAGGCAGTCTGTTATGTGCATGTATTTCTCAAACTAGCTAGCAGATACCCTTTTGCCAATATTTAATGGCATATATAAAGCATACAGTTTGAGCCAACCTCACCAGGTTCACTGTCAACTGGGCAAATACTGTCTTAAATCAGCCCAGGGAGATGAGACGGGGTAGGTTATTAAAATACAGCGTTTATCAACTCGCTTAACGATTTGGAAAACCTCTTTGTACGTGTTCTGTCTACTCACGAAATAAAGTACTGAATCAAATACTGAAGAAAATGTCATTTTTTCGGAAATCACGAACATTGATACTGACCAAATAAACAAATTCAAAGCATTACATTATTATCTTCTTCGTTAATAAAGTTTTTTAAGTTACTTTTTATTGTGAGTGTGATCCTCGTCAAGTATGATAACATCTTCTATAAAATAAATATATTAACAAAATTAAAAAGAACCATTACCAAAACACAGTTCATCAGTTGACCTTGATAGATATTTATTTGTATACATGGATAAGTAGATTACAATGTATGGTTATTCTTAAAAGCGTCGTCAATTTAGTTTTATCAAATACTCTGAAAGTTTGCAAAATATCATTTAAGCCCATACTTGAACTAAATTATTATTAACCAATGGGATGTAACATTTAAAAATATACTTTGCTATTCTAAATTGGGAGATGCGTTGTATTTTCATGGTAAGGACGCAACGGTAAATAAGGCTACTTTGTGATAAGTCTAAACGAAGGTCTGTAGCTTCTCTTGTACTTCCTAAATATTCATAAGAATTAGACCCTGGAAAGAGCATTGTGGATGAAGCAACCTATTGTGAATCCATTTATTAAAAAACCAGGAGGAATAGCTTTAATCCATGGCGCCCTTTTGTGACCACTTCACTGATTTTAATTGATTTTGACTACTTGAAATTTCAGTACATTATTGACCCACCTGTGCTTACAATATCAGATGAAATTTTATCTTCATTCTGATCTTGATATCTTAAATTATATCAGTATTTGATTTTAACAAAGTATTAGATACGATTTTAAATTTTTTAGCACTATTAAACCTTCAGATACTTTTGATGGCTAAAATTGTATTAAATTTAAATTCGAAATTATTTGTACCTATACAGGTAAAGGATAACAAGATAAAGAGTTGCAAGTAAAATAACAATAAAAATTGCTAAATAACAAAAACCCGCGAATTCGCTATACTTTGATGTTGTGATGGGTTATATTTTATACTAACTAGAAATAAAAAGACTCATTTAACAGTTAAGCTACTATAACTAGGACCTCCTTCCAATTACCCAACCCACTGATTTAAGTGCCGACAAAAATGCCATGTCTGGAAAACAATACAGTTGATGCAAATCCTACATTGCTACCATATTGTGCGAGGAATGAAACATTAATACATCAAAGACAAGCGGCCAACGAAAACTTTAAATAGAATTAAAAGTGTAAGCTAAAGTGACGTTAATATATGCAGTCGTTGTAGTTAAGTTGGTATAGTGTCAGACACTAACCCAAGGGCGACGCGTTCGTTACCTGTCCAGTCCATCTCTTGCCGGCTGATTCGGTGTGTTGCTGTGTAAGGCACTTAGATCTCATTTCCTCTTTATGATATAATCAATGATATGTCAAAAGATGCTGTTTGGAACCAAATAACAACCAACATCTTTAATATATGTTTATTAAAACTTACCAAAAATAGCTGCAGAAAAATATACGATTGTCAATAACAAAAAACAAATATTTTTTCCGCAAAATTCTGAACGCTGCAATTATAAAATTTTAATTTTAACGATATCTTGCCATTGTCAAAATTAAATTTATGTGAATATTTTGACAAATGTAATCTCTCAAGTATAAGATAAAAATAAATTGAGATTAATACCATTAAAACTGCTCCGGTGGCCTAGTGGTTAGAGCGTCCGCCTCGGATACGGGAGGTCGTGGGTTCGATCCCCGGCCGAGTCATACCAAAGACTTACAAAAATGGTACTTACAGCTGCCTCGCTTGGCGCTCAGCATTAAGAGGTTAGTGTTAGGACTGGTCGGCCTGGTGTCAGGATAATGTGACTGGGTGGGACATCATGCTACAGGTCTGCGGCATGATGCCCCAGTGCTAGACAGCACTATAAACTGCCACACTGCAGACATCGTAGCGATATGACTGAAAAATTGTTAAAGCTACGATAAAAATCCAAATCACACACACACACACACACACACACACACACACACACACACACAATACTATTAAAATAGACGCAATGGATAAGTCCTCTTTAAAAGTACCCACAATTCCTGTATAAAATAAATTGATAGTTTTTTTGTTTGGGGGTCTACGTACAGTAAATATACACATGATTCCTAATTAAAATCATCAGGTGGAATGTTATGATACTATTTCGACATACGAAACACATGCAAGACACATCCAATTGTCTGTTTAAACATATAACTAAACTAACATGTATCCTTGTGCATACATACATACATACATACATACATACATACATACATACATACATACATATATGCATACATACATACATACATACATACATACATATAAAAAATAAGACAAAAATGTGAAACCAGGATGTATTTCCAAAGTTTCTTTCTGGAAACATCTAACTTGTAACCAGATAAAATCTGTTGCTAAAATTATAATAAAAACGTGGGAAACATCATGTACAACATGTTCTTCTTTGGGTAATTTCAATATCCTAGACCCAGACCCAAATAAACATTCTTACCTTTATTGATAATGATCTTTATATTTAACCCACACTCCAAGAGAAATATTAGCTATGTATTATTTCTTTACAAAATAAAAGCAACACCAACGTTCCTAGTCAGGTACACAGTGAACTTGATTTTGGACAAGGTCGAGTCCAAAATAAAATTATACATAACCTATAATCATGGAGAAAAACAAAAACAATACAAATTAAATACATATAGCAACACATACACGTAGTTTCATTTGATTAAATGCATAGAATATTATAGAGATAGGGTAGAAATAATCTGAGAAAAATCGACACACGCTTCTTCATTGAACTCCAGATCAGTAGAAATATATCAATTTGCTACGCTAAAGTGGCTTAAAAGTATTATCAATGGCTACAAATTGTTTTTGATAGAGATAGGAAATGTCTTTAATTTGCTATCTCTTGGAATATCTACAAAACTCTATAATATTCTACATTGGAGTTCTAGAGTAAAACGGTTTGCAGGATATTAGCGATCTTCACCCGAGCTACTGACTTGAGCAGTGTATACTGTAGTTTACCTGTGAGCTTTTTCTAGGTAGTAAGATAGGTTCATGGTTAGCTTTTTCTACGATAGGTTCTTGGTTAGATCCACGTTGAAAACTGTATTTTACCTTAGATGCACTGTACATGATACCTACCAAACTATTTACGGACAGTCAATTTGTACCTATTGTTTTCAATTTCTTTATTCCCTAACAATATCTGTGTTGCTATTGTTTATTGCAGGAATGGATACAGAGGTGTATGATGGTGCTCCTTTTCGAGGGAGAACAAAATTTCTAAATGATCTTCAAAAGGCATGGATGCACAATAAATGTGTTGTCTTTGGTGTCTACGGGATGAAATCTGTGGGCAAATCAAGAACAGCGAGAAAACACATAACAGACGTAGAAAGACTTGTACTTCAAAATAACAAACAATTTAGAGAAGTTACGATAGTTGATGTAAACTTAAGGCTTCTTAAAACAGATAGAGAAATATATGTGCAGATGTGTGAATCACTTGAAATTGATGCCGATATCTACAATGAGCGAAAGCAGATTGAATCACATATTAAAAGGAATAAAGATAAATATTTCATAGTGCTCTTTGATAATTTCGATGCGCTAAAGAATTCCACTTTAAAAGATGAACTCAAATCATTTATAGCTAAACTAGCCGAAATTAAGTACAATATTCAGCTGTACATTACATCGACGGAAAACGTTCTGTTCACACGGATCAAAGCGTTGTTCTATCACAGAATATTAGAACCAATGAATGACAATGACGCCAAGGAATTGCTTAAAGCCGCAGCAAATGATATAAATTTTGGGGAATGTTTGGATCAAATCGTCCAATTGTGTGCTGGTCTCCCCTTAGCAATTCTAATGGTTGCTGCGGAGCTTCAGACGGATGATGGCATGACGAAACCTGAAGAGATTGTTGAGATTCTCACCGACAGTCGTCTGGAAGCTCTCAGCAGAGACAACTATCCTGTAAAAGACAGGATAGGTATATAATTAGTTCTACCATTTTTGTACCTCTCTTTTTAATGGAAAATGCAAGACAAAAAGATATTGATGTTGGCTGTGGAGGCTACAGCGGTGGCGTATTAAATGCAGCGTTAACTAAAAGCTAAAGAGGTTTAGAATGTCTGTAAAGATATAATTTTATGAACTTGCTATACTTGACGTTTGAGTGAGGATGAGGGACCGGCGTAAAATGCTTTTTTTTATAAAAGTAAAGTCCACAAAATATTTTGGAGGGGTGAGGAAGGTCAACTGTTACGCCCAATTTCCTCGTACTTTGATAGAATTTCAAAGTGCATGTGAAATTAGGTATGCCGTTATCTTTCGAATATTGAACATGCAAAAAGGTAACCTTCTTTTAAACCATAATTCCCAATGAATTATAGACATGTATACATTCTCACTCTGTACAGCCAGACTGGGTCATAACTTATAAACTGTGAACCTTGACATCCTAATCCTGAAAATCTATATACACTTTAACAGTATGAAAAAGCTAAGTCATGAACGAATCTTGCATGGAAACTGTTTATAGCCACACCATTATATATATATATATATATATATATATATATATATATATATATATATATATATATATATATATCCTTAAATTTACTATTTATCTATGTAAATTTAAACCTTCCTCAGATTTTTGTCAATCAGTTATATTGTTCTTACTCTCCAGAGAATGTGTACAAGAAGTTCATAATGAAATTGACACCCGTTTTCCAGCAACGTCTTGCCAAATTGCAATACATCGAAGGACATTTTAATGCCAAGCAAGCTGCAGAGATGCTAGGTAACGTGTTGGTCTTTTATTTTGTTACAGTGAAACTGTAGAAGCAAATAAATTTGATTAAACAAAACGTTATAATGCTTACCGTGGAAACAACTCTTTGTATGGCTGATTTGCATGTCGAGTACCGTACTTGAGGCAAAAGAGAAAAGAAGTATTTTGTGAAAAGAACAGTCTCCCATACCTTTTGTTTAAAATAACCTTCAGTTGTTCAAACAAAAGTTCAATAACCATCTAATAATAATAATAATAATAATAATAATGATGATGATGATGATGATGATGATGATGATAATCACCATCATGTTATACCCCTTATTTTACTAGTATTGTATTTACTGCAAATAACGACCAACAAAATAATATTTGCGAAAGATTTCTTTTTCCAGTTAGATATACAAGGTTTTGAACGTTCGCTATTATTGAAGCATACATTTTTCGGTACTTTTGGATTCTGATTACACAAAAATCAGATACGGAACGAATCATTTTGCTTTCAGTTTCTGTGGCTTTTTGTGTCTTTTGTTTTTCTTCAAATTATTTTATTTATTGATTGATTTAGTTATTTTTATATGGGACTTGTGTTTCTGAAACAAATAACTTTGCACGTATTTCATTTTGAGAGCCAAATTTATATTCACTGTGCATGGCTGTTTTGGGGAATTTGTTTATGGCAACATTTATTTACACGATATTTTCTTATATTGTATGACAATAATGAGAGTTTTGAATAATTTTTCTACATGTGTTAAACAATTACTGATTTAATTTTGCAGGACATAAATCTGTACCTTCTGCGAAACACCATGCATTAATACCATTGAAAAGGAGCAATTATCTGAGCTATGATTCCAAGACAGAGAGATTTCATATTAATTCTGTCCTGAGAGACTGTATATCTGTCTACATCTGCATACAGAGTCTTCCTGGTATGATACCTTAATATTTTATCTAATGTGTATTAAATTTAGTTCAACATATTTTATTGCAAATAGAGCAAATTAGGATTGGCTAGAAAGTTCTAACAACTAATTATCACCTTTCCCACACAACATAATACTTTCTAATAACACATGTTTAAAATTACTGACAGATGTACCCAATTAATTTGATAAATACACTACTGTAATTACTATACTGAAAATAGACAATGAGGAAGAGAAAGAAAGGATGATAGAGGACAGAAGAATCTAGATCCTATGTCATAAACATTATTGCTAGCGAACTGTTTATTACCTTGTTATTTTTATCTATTTTCAAAGCTAAAACCTGATTTTCCTCCTTCATTAGCTCGATACATCCTCTTAATAAGAAATTCAAATTTAAATTTCAATTCTACTGGTATAGCTCAGTTAATAATATGTCTTTGATTAACACACCTGTCACATAAAATAAAGAATGTTCGCTGGTTTTGGAGCTTTCTCGGGTGTGTAACTTTAAGCTCCTCTGTGGAGATGCTGCCATATGGAGCTACAATTATTCTATATTCCATAGTCAATCGTATTGCATATGAAAGGTTATGCATGCAAAACTGGTTAGCCTTATGACAGGGCCATACGGCGTATGAAACGTCATGTATGCAAGGCAAATTGTGGCAGGACCAGATTCAATCGTATGGGATATAAAGGTCATGTATTGTTAAGACTCAATGGTTTTAAACTGTGTAACAAAATATGAAACCAACAAGTTTAGCAAAATTCAATAAATTTATTTCCTTTGAATACTAAGTGAAAATTTAAATGGAACTTACAGTATTGTGAATTAAATTTCAAATAGTTATAAAAGTTCTATCACAAATCCAAAAGTATAAGGTGTTCCGAATGAATTCCACTCTTGAATGTGCCGATGTGCCAATATACTGGAATTTTCCGATGTGTTTACAGTCTTGATGTTTCACGACCATATAATCAAAAATGTCTTTAAATAAATTTACAATAATCCACAAATAGTGATTTAGTCTGAGAAGCCAATGAGTACTTCGTAATTCCGATGACTAATGTAGATAAATCCTTTCAAATTATAAATGAATACTACTAAATGACTGATTCCACTTAAATTTTATTAAAAAACATGACAAATATCAGATAGACCAGGCATTTCCAATGGGAACACCAATGTCCTGAATTCAGATGCAAATAACATGAATAAAGAAGACATTAATCAGGTAGGCCCATACATCAAACCTCAATTATCGACTAAGGTCAAGCACACAAAAAACATTAAATATACATAACATGTATGCGAAATTGATTAACCCTTATGATAGGGCCATATTCAGTCGAACGGCATATGAAAGGTCATGCATGCACGGCTGATTAGCCTTAACGAAACGGCATATGAAAGGTCATGTATACAAAGCTAGTTATGGCAGAACTATATTCAACCGTACGTTATATGAAAGGTCATTATGTAAGACTGAATATCCCTTTTGATGGAACCATATTCATTCTTACAGCATATAGAAGGCTATATATGACAGGACCATATTCAATCGTAAAGGTATGTGAAAGGGCATGTATGCAAGACCGACTAGCCCTTATGACAGGATCATATTCAATCTTAAAACATATGAAAAGCCATGCATGCAAGCTCTTTTAATGGGCGTTTGAGAACTTGTATATAACTATTGATGTGTCTCGAAACATGTTTTAAACACCAAAATATATATTCGATAGGCAAATTTAGAGAAGCAGTTGACATGCAGAATTCATTCCGGATATAAATCTTCAACAGCTATGACTCTAATAATTTTAAACAAACACACTCAGTGCCTTTTAAACCTCTATTCTGCCTCTGTATATACATCTTTCATGGCCTAACCCGCAAGGACTCAGCCAGGATTTAGATATTGCTGCCACGCAAGGGGTCTCTCGTACGATCGAATCAAATACCTGAGTGAGCGTAGCTTGAAGTCCATTGTTTTGCCCTATCCAAGGACCGCAAGATAACACACGTTGTCAGCTGAAAATTTCTTAAACGTGCACATACTACAGGAATCACCTAATGACCACATACCACGAAATCTAATAACTGCACACTTGCTTGGATTTCTTGTTTCATGTTTTTATGGCTCACCGGTAAGCCTTTCTAATGACAAATATTTTTATTTAACGCCATGCAATGCAAAACACGACCCAAACACCCACTATAAAAAAAAATTATTCCTATATCAAATTACTTAACACGAATACCTAAAATATCCAGATAATGTTTAGAAATTGGGGAGGGTCCATTTTACGAAGCCAGCCAATTCTGTTATAAAGTCTTGTGATACTGTAGATGATGATGGCTTCCTCCCTATAAATTGGCTAATTGCTCTGTTTGAGAAATATCTCCCCAACACCGACTCCCCATAATTAATAAATATTCACTAACAATGCTATAAACGGTGATGAAAAATGCAAATGGCATATACTATTTTTACTACATTACCCATGTCTCCAAAAATTATTCGTCCACGTGTGATCACAAACGTCATACGTGTGGTGTACAAATCACAACTGATTGCACCTAAAATCAGCCACCAACTCGATTTGTGAATCCCAAACAGGATTGAAGATCTGACTCAGAATCAATGGATTTGAGCCTCTAGTTAGACTGACATCCATCATACTCAAGAAAAATCATGTTCACTCATCGCCTAAAAACAAAATACACATAAACATTGAGAAAAAACCTATAGAAAGGCCAATCAAACATGACACTACTTTGACATGGCAGTGAAGGCTGCACATTCTCGTATGTTAATAGCAGTCTCCAAGTTCATTAAAAAAAAATCACGATCTTCTCAAGCTGATAGTTTAAGAAAAAGATCATAGCCATGTCAGAGTAATTCCGATCTCTTACTAGTTGATCGACAAGTCTGCCTAAGTAAACAGAAGCAAAATAACAGCTTCTCCCTGCTGCTGCAACGGCTTTGCATCGAATATCTCCCTAATAACCAGCAGGCCACCAACAACTGATCAAACACGCAGGCACCCCTGTTACCACGATGAAGATAGTGCAGGTAGAATGATATCAATTCTTATTGGCTGCCCGACAGTTTCCGTATAAACCGTCTCACAATATCAACTTCATACTGTTGACAAGCCTCCGACATCTCATTATCTCTATCAGCCACAAGTCGGGTCCAATACAACGATAAAGAAACCCGGTGCGTCCAATCTGCTCAGCACAGGCAACAAATATTCCGTCGGTTTCAGCCCATGTCAAGTTATACTGCTGCTCACGGGTATAAGCTCACGCTGTTATGTCTGCCTACGTAAACAGAACAGAACATCAGCATCCACACTATTAACAGCCATGATGTCACTCCTGAAGGTGTTTGTAAAGGAGAGCAACGCCGAAGTATTTAGACATTTTGCGGTCGAACCAAGAAACCTTACCCATGAGAGCACATCATTCAGAACAATGTCAAATAGACGATTATCAATAATCTAATAATAAAGGATATTCAGTATCGTTTCTTCCATAACACAAACAAACCAGTTCTAAATATGATGCTAAGATGGTCCATTTACTAATGCTGCTAATTGATTTTCGCGTACAAAGAGCAATCTTTCAGAGCTTCTTCAAACAAACTGATCTTTATAAGCTGTTTCTTCTACTTATGCATAATGAAAACCATAGAAGACTGTTACCTACGCTATGCATGTACCCAACAGTTTTCAAAGTGCACTATAGATAAAGCGTTTCAACAAGCAGGTCAAAAAACAGGCTTCCCCCCATCTGCTTACTACGACGGAAACTCAGGTAGAGAAATTACGCTTCCTAGAGGACGACGCATCTCTACCAAACCCAAAAGTCTCTTAGACCTCAGCGCCCATACTAAACAGCGCAAAATCTATCGTCGCCACCAGACCATGCTACCTGACACTGCATCCTCACATCTGCATCGTATCATTACTGATACATAATGCCACAACGACAGAAAATTTTTCAATAGATTCTAAACAATCGCAGATAATGTCACATTTCACACTTACAACTAACTCCAAACGCACACTCTTACAATCGACTACATACAAATTAACGGTATTGTTTAGGTCTGATTCACTAAAAGCACACAAAACAATTTTAATTTACTAACTCTTACTCAAAACAGCAAACAATCGACTTCAATCCAATGCTTCTGGGAGATAAATACTGCACATGATTCATCCGAAAAAAAAAAATTATGGTGCTTTTATTTTTAAAAAAGAGGCATCTGCCCCAAACAATCAGATCTGAAGAATAACTAATTAACCAATGTACAACACAACAGAGCAGGTAGCTATAGAAATTTGTCTATTTTCAACCCGTTTCACAATCCATAACCCAACCTTTCAAAGTCAAGGAGACACAACCGTTGCCAGCCCGTATGCTCTGTGTGTGTGTCTGTGTGTGTGTGTGTGTGTGTGTGTGTGTGTGTGTGTGCGCGCGCGCGCGGAAGGGCGTCTGTCAGAAAGTTCTTTTTTCCATCAATCAAACACACCACTTTGCCAAATAATGCCCTTCGAACGGGGAGAGACTCATTGCAAAATCATTTCAGTCATCATAATTCACCAATGAGAGATGATTAGATTTGAATCACGTCTGGTCGAGAAAAAAAAAAACATTTCTCACTTGCGCACTTTTTAGGAAAATGAACTGACATCTATTATTAAAAACATGCTCTATTCCACTCCAGTATTATATTCTGCCAGTAACATAATCAGTTCATTAAAGAACTATATCTGCTCACATTTAAATGGAAAATAAAACGAAGGAATAGATCTTCTTTCAAGTAATAAATGTTGCGAAGCATGAAGCGAACTGTAAACCTACACATTTTTACACGCGCAAATAGTACTAGAATTTTTTCTAAGTACCTAATGACCACAAATCACGAAATCGCAATGAGTTCACTCGTCCTTGGTTTCCTTGTTTCATATTTGCATAGTTCACCAGTGGGTCTTTCTAAGCCCAATATTAGTACCTCCCGCCATACAATACAAAACACGACCCGAACATCCATTACAGAAAATTATTCCTATCTCAAATTATGAAACATGTATACCTAAAATTGTCCTGATAATTCCCTATGTTACGAAATTAGGTTCCTTTTTACGAAACCAAAGCATGTTGTCATAAAGTTGCGTGAATACTTTATATTATGACGTCTAATCAATAGACTGACCAATTAATCTGTCCAGCATCAATTGATATTATCAGATTTGGAGCATTTGCTTAACAGTGACTTGTTAACACTGTTGCAGTTCTCTAGGAGCATGGTCTCGTTTTTATTAGTTATTTATGTCTCTCCTCACCTCCATTCTCCTCTCTATCTTTTGTCCGAGGACTCGAAAGAAACGTTTGACGATAGGATATATACTTAGACGCTGATAATGTTGCAATGTAGGAATGTCTATCGTGTATAAATGTTGTTGGAATATCATGAGATTTCATTTCACCTATACAGTCTTTCACGCATGCTCATATAGGCGAAGTGGTATTTCAAGTTATTGTTGTGTATACGTTCTTGCAGACAAATGTCAAACTTGCGTTGACCAGAATGTCAACAAGATTTTTAAAAATTATCTTTTCTAACTTTAATTTAAGATGTCAGAAAAAGGTTTTGCCGAATATTCACTGAAGAGATGATGAAAATTAGCCGCCAGATGTCTGCAGCAGAATTCGTGCAAGCAGTTGCTGCATTAAACTTGGAACATCCAAACCTACTCAAGCTAATGAAAGAGGTTTTCAAAACCAAAGAAGACACTTACAGTTTCCTGATAGAAATTGCATCAAATTGTTCTGGTTTGCTTGAGCTTTACATGCCTTGTAAGTACGTGCTTAAGTAATACTTGTAGAATTATTAATAATCCAGATATTTCTTTCTTATAAGAGGTCACTATAACCTACGGAAGGATACAGTAAAAACGTATGTAGCAGCTATATATGGGAAGTGCGACAAATTGTCATCATTGACGGGTATATTCTTAATAAAGGTTAATTACTAATATACTTAGTTTAAGGTGATCATTATTAGAGTAGTAAAGTAAGAGGCGGATCTTAAACCAAAAGCGGATTCTGGACCAGGACCTGCTGGATTAACTTTTTTGGTGATAAAATATTTTTTTATATTTGAGTATAGACCACAGCTCCAACTCCCTAGTAAAAAAAAAAAAAATATTTGTGAATATCTCTGATCCAGGTCCCGTCAATATATTTTTACTACTAAAATACTTTAAGTCTACAATAAAAATATATACTACAATAAAAATATACTATACAAAATATCAAAAATAACCATTCATTAAGGCCCCTTCATTGCCTGTGGTTCCTTTTAGGGGTCCTTTGCATGATGATGTCTTTCTTATGACCGTTATTGGCACCCCACAAAGTTTTCTTTTTGGCAACATTCTTTCTGAATGTTCTTTATGGGGTACCCTTCAAATGAGGTAGAGAGCTCACACATGCTACTGGTTATTTTAGAAAGTTCCTTGCATAGACACATCCCCCAGCGAATCACTAAACGAAACGAAACTTTAGAGATTCAGAGGACTGTCTAGGCATTGCGATTTCATATAACCCCCCACCAAATTAAACCCCGGGGTAAGTGCAAAACGCACTCACCACGTTGTTCAACGTGATGAGAGATTATATGAAACCTTGGGGCGGAGCCCCCCATCTTTAAAAAATTTTTGGTAATCCAGAACCATACCCACCGACATATGCCAGTGATAGGAATCGAACCACAGACCTTCAGTACGAGAATCCAACATTCCTGCACTGAGCTATGAAATTCGGTTACATGTATATATTCGAGAAATTACTATATACTTGCCAGTTACCTGATTGTAAATGAAACATTTTCTGATTCTGAAAAACGTTAATCTAAAATATATTGTACAGAAAAACAACAACGGCTGTGTATTTGTACAGAAAAAAACGACAGCTTTAATTTACTGGTTTTCATGGTCAATGTCATCCTTCACGTGTAATACAGCAGATGTGTACATTATAGGCAGGTCTGAAAAATCAATAGGTGGGTTTTTACTAGGCCTGTAAAGATTCAGGGAATTCTGTTTCAGTACGGCTTTAGAAGCAGACAGACAGACTAATACGCCTGGAAATCACTTTACAAAAAAATGAACTCACTAATAAGCCCGGAAATAACTTAACAGATTATACAGCAGCGCTTCATTACAGGCAGTCTGAAAATATACAGTACATTCGTACTAATCTATGTTCGACAATCCAGATACGATTTTTAAACAAGATGGAACGGTATTATCTCCCTTCTAAAGGAACACAGACAGTTATATTTTCTTCGGCTAATGTTATATTTTTGAGACAGGAAAAAGAAATAACAAACATTAATTAGCCGTTTCCTTTAAACAATTATAGAATAATTGGTTTTAACAAAGAATATCTTTCAGAGAAACATAATGACCAAGTGCTAGAGTATTAATTCCGTCTTTACAATATCTTTTATCATCGAAATTGCTAAGTCCACGTTTAATAATCGTATCAGTTTCAAGTTTGTAAAGATTGGTTCTGAGTACATTTGTCTTAATAAAACTGACATTATTGTTTAGTGCGGTTTAAAAATCATCAAATTTCATACATTTCTTTACATAACCACAAGGAATACCTTTTGCTTTCTTTGTCAGTTTATTATCGTCGAGAATTACGGCATATATTTTACTTCGAAGTCCAACAAACTATTTCACCGGCACAAACATAAATTCGTCCTTAAATTTACCAATAACTTTCTTGTTAGTATCATCATGAAATTCAGTACTTGTCGGATAATCTGATAAATCAAATAAATTTTTATTGTTATAAATATCCTCATAGACATCTTCACATTTTATATTATAAACTAGCGAATCTGTATCAGTAAATAACAACTCCGAATCTGGCCACTGCTTTTTGGTAAAATTATAGTGAAAATCATACATCAGCCACTTTGATATATCAAGTACAGCTGCACCAACATAAATAGGTTTATTTAACTTTAAATTTGTCTTTCGTCGTTTTATTGCAACAAGATTTTTATTAAATATTTTCATACTGACAAAACCGTCATCGTTAACTAATTTATTTCTGCGATTTACGTCATTAACAATTTCAATATTTGCTCGTTTTCTAATGTTCTCGATTGTCTTTCCAAAAATTGAGTTATTCATTAACTTAAAAAAGTTTTTCTCAAAGTCAGTCTTAGCTACAGCACGACGTTTGGTATTTAAGTCAATATAATTTGACATCCACCTAGACTGATTAAACTTTAGCACACGATTTACTTTTCTCAGAATTAGTCCAGCATCTACTGCTTGTTTTAAATTTTTGTAATGTATCACGTAATTTCTTTTATTTAGCAAATTCAGAACTTACTTATTAACAATAGAATTTTTTGCTGTTGTCATGGCTCGTTGCTCGGGTGATAGTAAACTGTAATCTATCATCATCGATTCTGCACAAAATGGGTAGTCGTTGTGTAGATCATGTAACGAACTAGGGTAATCTAGATTGACTTCAACAAAATAACTGACATTTTCTGGTAAATCTTTTTCAGTTTCTTTAAGAAATTGATCTAGAGATATCCAATAAAATCCACCGCAGGACATTGGCTCTGACATGGCCCAACCGTACAAATTCACACAATCTAGATAAATAATATGATTAGATGGGAGATTTTTATCATAATTTTTTAGATATTTATTATTAGCTACTGCATATTTTTTTGTTATAACACTAATTCCGCCTCTGATACCTTTTTCAATAAACTTAAACATATCGACATCTGTCAAGAGATCCAGTTCTATTTTGCTTGTTTTTAGTAGAGCGTCCCAAGACAGCCCAGGTGCAGACTAATACCAACAAGGATCTAAATCATAATTTTTATGACTAACTCGACGAAAACTTTCAAAAACATCTGCTAGTAATAAAACATCTGTTTTCAAATATAAATCATGATAATCACCAAATGTTCTGCAGTTAAATTTATTCCAAATATCTTGTGCATATTTGTACTCGTCATCTGACACATCTTCACCTTTTAACTGAGAGTAAAATTTATCTTTGCCAGGCAGAGAAGTTTCATCAAATCTGCTCCAGTCGTTGAGATACTCATACGGAAAGATACCTTTTTTGTCAGATCGACGTAGTTTTCGCCAAAGCAACTTCGCAGATTATTAAAAGTGCTACAACCTTTTACAAGCTCATCCGATGATGCTACCATAAATTGCAGGCTGTCAATAAAATGTAATTTTCCGAGAGTAACTGACATGTACTTTACAAAATTATTTGGTATACATTTTATTTTATTATATAGTTTTAGTTTAGATTTAATTTCCTCGTTGCCAAAAGCTTCTACAATGATATGACTATCATAGCCGCGAAAATTATGTAAAACGACAGGTATAAAATCTGGCGCATGAAATTTTAAATTACAATTATTATGAGCCGCTCCACGGTACTGGCCAGTTAGATGACAGTGATCGCGCACTTTATCACGGACTCCGTTTGAGTCTACCAATAACTTCTCGCAAATATGACAATCAACTGCTTCATCAAATTCAAGTTGTTGCTTAGATGTTATTTTCATTGGAGCTGTCTTAAATAATTTGTTGGAAATTTTATTAACATCATCTATAAGATTTTTTAGCAGCCAAATTGCTGGACTTTCAGATTCACTATCTTTACATCTATATAACTTAACCGGACATGAAAACTTATCGTCGACGCAACAAACTATTTTATAAGCTACTCCGCAAGGAACATGTTGCTGTATTTTTCTTGTACTTGATTTATTATGATTATTTTCAGCGCCAGCCACTGGAACGAGTAGACACTCAAAATCAGCATAAATAACGAAAGGTATATTTAGCCTATGATCATAATTTTTAAATTTTAAGACTTTTTCTTTTTCGCTTCGCATTGTTATTCTTTGAACGTTGATACTGTATTTAAGATGTTCCTGTAGTTTCTCATTCTTAGAAAAACCCTGCAAACATTTGTAACATAAATATTTCTTCTTTTTATTTCTATTATACTGTCCGCCAACTTAGCCATTAAAGTTTTTTATCCAAACGTAATGTCCTCGATAAAATAATAAATTTATTGTCTTTTGTGTAGCAGTCTCTGAAATATATCTTGGGTAAACATTTTCTCGCTCATCTAGTCCGAAAACATTTACTGAAATATTGTTTTTGTTTTTCAAACTTTGGTATCTGATTTTCTGACACTGGAAAAGTTATTCCGTTAAAATCTAGTTCGTCTTTGTATGGCAAATACTTTTCAATTCGGTCACTGTGGTCACTCTGAGGATGTCTCTCCGACAAAATTGACCAACGAAAACATTGATCGTCGTTGTTTTTGACATTTATACAGCATTTTTTGTTTTTAAATTTTTTAGGGAGATCAACGTAAGAACTACCTCGCAGTATGTTATATTTTGCTGTGTGAAATAAAACTTCCTTTATCATTTCAAATTTCCAACCTGACCCAGATGAAATAAATTCCTCCTATTTGTTATTTATTTCTTGGTGTATTTCAGCGGCGACTGTGGTAATATTTGTTCCAGTTAATATTTTTCGTGATTTAGCTGTTAGATATGGTTCAGAAATTTCTCTGTCGAAACTTGTATTTTCAAAGATTATATTAAGTATATCTTTTTCGATTACATGTAATTTTGATAAAATCATATGATACTGAACTATTAGTTTGATACTTTTGTTAGCTGCAAGTTCCTTGGATACAACTGGTTGTAAAAGATGATATCAATTTGTGGAGTTGAAATTTGCTAAAACATTTTGATCATCAAATTTGTAACTCTTGTCGTATCCGGAAAATGCACTAGCAATTTTTTCTGTTTTGATAATGCTCTTTTTAGCAATATCGCGTAATTTTAACATTATATATATATAATATTTTTATATTTAATTAAAAATTACGTAAAAATCAGTTAGAGATATAAAATCCTTATAGTATAATGACAGAAATTCTGAGATATATGAGACTGACAGCAGAAGAGCAAGAAACTTATCATGTTCATCCAAAGTACAACTTATATGCTGGAAATGCACTTGGTTCGGTTATTAACATAAAATCTAACAAATCTATTAGTAGTCCAACTCCGGCTGGTATGATAATTTCAGTAAAAGGAGATAATACAGATATAACCGAAATGTTTAGAAAAGATTTTGTTTATACTTTGTTCTGCGATGATATCCCAGCTGGACAACTAGTTTATAGAGTAAATAACTCAATAAACGATGATAATATTGAAAATTTAGCATTACAAAACGAATTTAAACCTCATCCTGTATTTGCTTTGTATGAGGCTAATGATCGAGGAATTATTCCAAGAAGAAAGCGAAAAAAGTTGTTGGAAGTTTGCAAAATACTGGCTATTTATATATAACAGTTAGAGGAACTAAAATAGATTTTGTTCATTACAAAGCCCATCGTTTTGTATATGAAACATTCAATGGTGGTATTTCAAATAATCTAGTTATCGATCATATTAATAACATTAAAACATATAATATAACTGAAAATTTAGATTTAGTCACACAAGAAGAAAACACCAGACAAGGAGATGCTGGTGGTATTAGATTTGCTAGATCAGTTATTTCAATAAATCTTGAAACTGGAGAAAAAATAAAATTTAATTCAATATCAGCTGCTGGGAAATATCATAAGATTAATCCTCGTGCAGTACAATTTGTAGCTGACGGCGAAACTAAATCAGCAACGTCAACGTCAACCTTCGACAGATTTAGTTTTAAATATGATGATTAATTATATTTCGTAATTCTGTCTTAGTAAGACACCTGTGGGCAAACATCAAAACATCATCGCAATCAAATTTTAATGTTATAAAAGCACTATCATTAAGTTTATTTTTTTCTGCTGCTGTTAGAAGTATTCTGTCATTTTCACCCTGCATTACAATAACGTCAACAGAATAAGCACTATAGCCAGACAAACATTTTCTAACTGCCTCAGCTAGTTCCTTGTAATTTAATATATTAATTTTTTGATGATATTTTACATCTGGAGATTTTGTTTCGCTGGACATTATTATTATAAATTAGATAAAAGTATATTATCATATGAACTTGATGAAACGACTTGCTGATATATATTCGGAAGATTATATCACCACAAAATTACCAGTAACAAAACTACAAGTAATTTTGCCAATCACTAACGACAAAGTCACCGACAAATTTTCTAGCTATAGCGAAGATGATATTTTGTACAACAATGATGACGAAGATGACAGCAGCGTTGCTGTCGCTGACAAAAAAAATTACAGCAGACGGACGACTGGACGATATAATGCTAAGTATCACAGTGCTAAAAAAATAATAAAATTTAATTTTACTATTGCCGAACAACAAATATTTTGGCAGCTTATCAAACCTTTTCTTGGTGTAAAAATAACTGGCCAGCAAAGGAGCATAAAATACGAATTTATTTTTGCTAAAATATTCAATTTTATGCCAGTTGAAAATGCAAGAAAATTACATTTAATTTCGTTATGTAAAACTATCAAATGTAAATCTGTACTTGTAAAGTACGAACAAATTTATAATAACATTATTGCATCGCAGTCGATGAAATCGACTTAGTTGGCACCCAGCTATTAAATTTATCGCTATATCCTCTCCATTTAACTAAACTTTTGTTGCCGCGTTTTCGGATAACTTTTTTAATAATAAATACGTCTTGGGAAGTATTCTGAAGTTCCTGCTCGTAAAAACTACCAGTTATAGGTTCACCTAATAAAACCTTCAGCGCATATGTTACAGGTATTGTAAAAAGTACTTTATCAACAACAAATACTTCTTCGCTCCAATTTGGAGTAAATCCTTTTTCGAATGTTTTTTTCGTCAGAGAAATTCTAATTTTATCACCAACTTTAAATTTATGTCTCCGGTGCATGTTTTCTTTCGCCAATATCGGATTTTTAATTGCGTCATCTGGCGACATTTTAATGGTTCGGTGTTTTGTGTTATTATATTCGTCAACAATGTTTTCTAAATTATCAATATATTTATTTGTATTTTTAGCTGTCAGATACTTATGAATTTTTTCGTTTAGCGTGCGATTAAATCGCTCGACAACAACGCTTTTACCTTCGATTCCTGTAAACATATTTTTTTTATATTATTTTGTTCCAAAAACCGCTCAAATATTTTATTAAAAAATTCTGTTCCGTGATCGGTCCAGATTCTATTTGGTTTTCTTTCTGTAGTTGTTATTATTTGTTTTAGCGAATCAGTTATTGACGTTCCTGTCTTATCTGAAACTGGAACACTAAAAGCATATTTACTAAAAACATCTATAACATTAAACAAGTATTTCTTATTATCGTTAAACTGAGCAAGATTTGGCACATCAACTAAATCTATCGCCCAGATGTCATCAACGGCATTTGCAACAACTTTACGTCGCGGAAACTTTTTTTTTAGGTTTGTGCAATTCAGCTGCAAGATCATCATAAAATTCCTTTCCGAGTCCTAATTTATTTTTGCTCCAATAAAACCCTGCACCAACTTTCGGTCAACCCTTTCTCTGATTCCCTTTGGTTTCATACCACGAAGTTCGTCTGGCATTACCTTATCACAGTCTGATTTTGAGTTCTCTACACGAACCTTATCAGGACGTTCTATATCACGATAACAAATGTCTTGGCGCATTGCTATCTCATCAACTTGATTGTAAGGCTCTTGTCCTGGCAGCGGATTATCGTTCTCGTCAAGTTGTTTATCCAGCGGATTATAAGGTCCAGTATATTTATGGTCTGGCAATGTCCAACCGCTTTTTAGTTTCGGTAATTTCCCAATTAATTTATGTATATCTATACCTGTTCCTATTATTTCCCGGCGATTACAACGTTGACAGTATGTGACAATTTTATTTTGCTCAAGACATAAATCTCTATCACAATCACACTTACATATCATGGTGCGGATATACCTAGCGCGGCTGCATTAACAATAAGAAAAGTTCTTACAATTATAAGATCTGCAGCGGCATCAGCTCCGTGTAATAAAACACCTTTCGAGAAAAGTTCGGTCGATTCAGCTGAACCACGTCCAGTATCGTTAAACCACATCATGTTACTTGCAGTCGATCTGGAGTAATCGTCGGCAAACGAAATAATATTTAAGATTGTACTTGCAACTTGTAAGTGACTTGAACTATCTTCGACAGTTTGATTGGCTAGTTGATATCGAGCACTTTTAAATAAACACCAACCATCATTTATAAGAGCTACTTCTGTTCCAGCTGCAATTGCGGCAGGTGGATTAGCCACCGTCATAATCTGACCGCGAACTTCCAATATTGCTTTGTGTGGCAGTAGAAATACATCTTCGTCTCGGGTATTAAATGTTCTAATACCAGCTTTATTTGGTTCATTAGAATTTTCATCGAGATACTCAACATACTCAAATTCTGTTACAGTATTATCGATGTCATAAGTTTCTGCTAAATCGAGATAATTTTTAACAGACATTTTTTATTTATTAGATTATATAAAATTTTATTGCAGCGCTGTTACTTTAGATATTAATTTTTGTATAATCTCCTCGCCCTTTGGTAATAAAAGTTTTTTTGTTGTTGTTATCATAGCAAGTTGAGTTTCTTTTGTTGGAGCGATTTCTGATATAACTTGTTTTATCTCAGATGTAGACGGTGTGCCTTTTATTTTATCAGCTATTTTTTGTCCCACCGCAGTCCCAGCAGCAGATGCGGCTCCAGTTGCAAAAGATTTATCTGCGTCAAGTGCAATTGGTGCAACTTTACGCGCGATTCCCGGAGCATTTTCAATAATTTTAGCAAATATATTTCCCAAAAATCCACCAACTATTTTTCTTCTGTAAAATTTTTTTGTTTCATTATATCTGAGGTTGCATAATTTTATTGCCAATCACGAAGTGATCGCGCGTAGGTGTAAATAATAAGTAATAACCTCGTTATTCAGATCCAGCTGTCGTCTAGATTGATCTGTCAACTGCATATTTATTGTTGTGATTTGATTTTCAACATTTAGCGAATAATAAATAACTTGCCGTGGACTATATTGCATGAGCGATCCTGGTGGAAATTCTGTCGAAAACCTATATATTGTTTGTCCTTTACTACCCTGGGCTGAGTAAGATCCAGCTGCAATGAAGCAATTTATTAATATTGTGTTTACGTCAGTTATATTTACCGGCAGTTCACCGTCATATGTTATAGTTTGTTCTGTGGTTGATCCATATTGCTTGTGTGTAAATCCCATCAGCGACGCTATGCTTGTTGATGATGAAAAATCTATTATCAAATTATTTTTTAATGTTATTCTAGCGCGTAATGTGTTATAATTCGGTACCAGTTTAAAATTGTCTGAAACTCCTCCATTTTTCGTTATTAATTCGCGTATCGCCTTATTTAAATCAGTTACGTTGTAGGCTCCTTGCGGAATTTTAACTGATTTCCATGCAGGTCCTGGAGCTGGAGTTAAAGTAAAATCAAATTCATCGTTTACTCCAGTTTTTACGATAGCCATGGAATGTCAATATGTGCATGAAATTAGTCCAATTTCATACTGTTTTTCAGTATCAAGTTGTATTGGCGGAATATAATTTACTGAAAAATTTGCGCTATCTTTAGCGGCTGTACTAGAGTCTAGTAATAATGTTGTTGACATTGCTATTTATTATATTTTTTACAAAATTAAATCGCCGCGATTAAATCGGTGTGTAAAGTTTCATATTCATCAGATGCTAATAAATTTTCTGATCTTGAATAATCAAGTATATCAATAATTTCATTGTCAATTTCAGCGCCAACATTTCCAGCTTCTTTTGATGATATCAACGGCATTAATCTGCCTATCATTTCAGCAGTCGATGTAAATATTTTTACACCTGTTCCAGTTTTTTCTTTAGCTTTATTTATTAAACGAAATCTATCATAACCATCAAATTCATTTTTAAAACTTCGTCCTGCAGTTCTAGATTTTCCAGTTCTAAATCTTACTGCAGCAGATTTAAAGACACCAGTAATAACACCTTCTCTAGATTGTTTATAAAGTTCACTAAAATTTTCTTCTTTAGCTGTATCAATTTCATCTAAGGATTGTTTACCATCTTTAATTATATTATTTAATAATAATATTAAAACATCATATTCATTTTGTGACCATTTATCAATATTATCAACATCTTTAATATTATTTTTTTTTCATAAAAATATCATAATCTGAATTTTCTATTTTTTTTTTTTCCATTCCTTTTATTTCTTCAATTTGCTTCATTCTTTCAGTTTCCTCGGAAGTTTTTATTTTTCCTGGGGATATAACTAGTGGTTGTTCAATCTCTTCTAAAAATGTTATGCCTTTTGGTATCCCAGCTTGTATTCTTTCAGTTCTACTTCTTTCAGCTTCTTCTTTTCTATATTCTTTCACTCGATTTTCATCATTTAATTTGAATTTCCTTAAAAAATTCCAACCCTTACCAAACCCTGTAATTCTATTAGCCTCAGCTGTTTTATAATGATATCAGCAATAACACCATCTCTAATTTTTTTTCAGTTAATTTAATCATTTCATTATCTCTGGTAGCTTTGTTCAATTTAGTATCAGATTCACTGCCAACAAGTATTATTACATTTAAATCATTAATAAGTTTATCATAGCTTTCTTTCGACCAAGTTTTTATATTATCAATATCATTTATATTATTCTCTTTCAGAATTTCATGATATTTACCATCTGATATTTTTTCATTTGCTTTTTTCCTATAAAATCGTCTTTTTTCTTCAACATCTAAAAACCTTATCGTTCTCTCAGCAATATCTTTTTGTTCTTTTTCAATATCCTCCAATCTTTCTGATAATTTTCCCAACATAGTCCTAATTTCATGTGAAGTTAATTCTGCTAATCCTCTTTCAAATAAAATTGGATTATTGATCAGTCGATTTAGTTCATTTCGTCTAGCAACAGGATCAGCAATATTTGCTACAAGAGCTTCAGCTAATTTTCTTCTTTCCTCATCAGATCTAGCAACAATTTTTGCAGCAGCTGCTTCTTGTTGTTCCTTAACTAATCCAACCAAACCTTTTTCCTGTAGTCGCTTAAGTTCTTCTTCTGACAGCGGTTTAGTTTTAGGTTGTTTTCCAAGTAGTGCTTCAGTAACTGGTTTGAGAATCGTAGCTGTTGTTTCTGCAGCAGTTATTTGTCCACGTCGTGCTTGCTGCACTTTTTGCTTAAATTCTGCTTGAGATTGAGCAAGTTATTTTAGATCTTCTATATGTTTTCTATATTTTGCTCGTTCATCCATTTTATTATATATAGATTTTATAAAATTAAGACTATCGAAAACAAAAACTTACTGCAAGTAACTGTCAATACAACAACGAAACATTTTAGTTGGATCACGTGTTAGTTTATCAAATAAGAAAAAGTTATATTTATCCGCTGTCGCCTTATGATATAATTCGATAAATTTATCTTTTGTTACGTCGCCGCATTGCTCGTTCGCGATATTTCTAACGTCAACATTGTCCAGTCCCGGAAATAATATAAAACAACCAGTATTTCGCCGAATAAATCTGTCTGCGTTGTAAAAACCTTGAGCTAAATAAACAGAATTACATTTCTTATTACGTGACAGTGAAAAATAGGATCTTATTTTGTTCACTTCTACATTATTTAGAATATCGTCAAAAACTACTATCTTATGTTCATCTGAATCAAGTTGATTAACTGGAACAAGATCTTCTGGTTGTTTGATAGTAAAAAAATCTTCGCCAGCATCAAGATCATCACGAAGTTTGTTATTATATTCGCTTAGTAGCTCGTACTTATCTTGCTGTGGATTAATTGTATAAATATAAACTCGATCGTAGTTAAAATTATCACCAAGAAGTAAATTCATAAGCAAATTTCTTTTTCCCGATCCAGTTCGCCCAACAATAAGATAATGACAATCTGAAAGTTCGTTGTTATGTTTATGTTTCACCAACCGCTCTGTATCAAAATTTAATATTGATGATTTTGCCATTGTTTGTTATATAATTTTATGTTATATTACACTGACTAATATTAACAAATTTTTGTAGGACAATAAATAAATAATGAGCTATTATACAAAATTTGAAACATTAATAGGAGATTCGTTGGCTGTAAGTACAACAATAACAAACGGCAAGATTGATTTATCGGGTTACCTAAAAAAATCCGGCGACATAATGAGGGAAAACCTGTTTATGTCACATCAACGAGTACTAGGTTCAGAAACAGTGTATCCACCAATAAATGTTGTTGATACACAAGCTGTTAGGTATGCACAACTAAAATCCGTCGATAATAATAAACTATCATTGACAGGAGGAACTTTAAGCGGTAACTTAGATATGTCAGAAAAAAAAATAATAAATTTGGAGACCAGGTATCCACCAGCAAACTTAAATTATATGCAAGCGGTAAGTTATTCACAGTTGAGGTATGTGGATGATAACAAACTTGATAAAGTCGGTGGAACGGTTATAGGTAATATCAACATGTCAGGAAAAAAAATTTGTAAATTTAGAGACTGCATATCCGCCAGAAAACTTAAATCAAACACAAGCTGTAAGTTATGCACAACTAAAATCTGTTGACGATAATAAACTTAACAAAGCCAGCGATACAATGACAGGTAGCCTTACAATGAGTAATAACTCACAAATAACTGGATTACCGACAACGTCACCACCAGCTAATGATGCTGATGTTATTAGTTATGCTCAGTTAAAAGAAGAACTTACCCCATGTTTTAAAAAATCTGGTGGACCAATGTCAGGTAATATAAACATGAGAAATAATAAATTAACTACGACATATGTTCAGTTAACAATAATGATCTGACAAATAAAGCGTATGTTGACAGTCTGTCTAGTGGTACAAAACTAACTAAAAACAATGTTGGGTATATTCCAACACTTTATAAGGCAACTGATAATCGAGTTGGGTTTGAGGTAAGCGCATCAGCATATCATCCTGAAAATTATCCTTATTACGTTTTCTCTGATAGACAAAAATGGACGACAAACGGAGAAGTTGAAAATTTTTGGATCAAAATTAAATGTCCTACTGCAGTTGCTATTTGGCAATTTCATTTGCGAGGCCGATTAAACTCTAGTGTTGGTCGAATTTATAATTGGCAATTGGAAGGATCAAACGATGATATTAATTGGACAAAATTGTATAGCACAACAGACACTTACATTTCAACAACACAATATTTTACAATCCCGACAGAAAATATTGTTAACAAGTACTTATGTTTTCGAGTTAATGTTTTAGCTGCTGAACATCCATTTCCAGGACTGACAGCATTTCAAATATACACACTCGACGAACAAATTTAATCTGATGCTATAAAATAATGACAGAACCACCAATTATAACCATTGCAAGAGAATTTTATGATAATATTTTTAACCCTAAAATATATGTTGGAGCTGTTAATGTATCAGCAGAAACAATCCAAAATATGAAATATACTGGCATCAGTTTATTAAACAGACTAATATCGCCAGATAATGTTCCTAATTTTATTCGCGTTATGTATATGCGAGGACCACAACTGAAAAAAGCAATAGAAAAATTTGATATTATAAGCAGATACTGTCATCCTGAGGATTGTCTAGAAGAACAAAAACAAGTTGAAATTATATTTTAAAAAAATATTACTCGAGCTTGATTGGTCTAACATAGATTTGATAATAAAATCAGACCTAATAAAAGCACGAGTTTATAGTGGAAGAACACTGGAAGAAAGGCGAATAAACGAAATTCATACTCGTCTTCACAAACTAGCGGAAAATAGAAAAATGAAAATAAAAAGAAGCAGAGATTTATATGATAGTTTTTCAAAACGAGATATTTTTAAGTATCTCGGAATGTACTACCATGACAAAGAAACCTTGGTTAAAATCGTTACTATGACGTCAGACGCAGAGTTAATTATTAAAGTGTACGCAAACGCAATTTTGCCAATGATGCGTAAAAAAGACCCAGAATTTGATCCGATTATTGTTAACAAGTCTCTAAAGATAATCAAAAGTTTAGACGATGAAATTAGTAATTTAAGTAATGATGAGCGAGAAAAGTTTTTGAAGAAGTCAATCAAACAAAGTTGGAAGTAAAGTCTGATTCTTATTATGATATAAGTGAAGAAGACGATGTTCCATTCCCATCAATCCAGTACTCTAGACAATTGTCACTACGAAATTATTACAACGAAATTAAAACAATACTCACAAAACCATATGAAAAATTAATGCTAAAAGTAGCTTCTGCTGTTGGTCTTCTTACAATTGAACTAGATAAGCTTAAAAAATTAATGTTAGCAAATTTCGTAGTCGCAATATGCAATTATCAGACAACATCTTGTTCTCAAAAATTTCACGTTAGATCAGCAGTTGAGCTTAGTATTAGAGTATATTGATGAAACAGAAATCGATTACAGTAATTTGGTGACTAAAACAGATTTGTACGAGAGTGAAGTAGGAAATAGTTTTGATTCGTATGCTTGGTTAAAGAAACAATATGTACTAACAGATGAACGATATGATGATACTTCGTCAGATGTGTATGACAAATATAGAGAGTTTATAGCTGATCCTAAAAATAATAAATTCCGCGAGTTTCTCGATTCAATTGTTGGTGCTAGAACTTTTGTCTTTGTATAAAATATTGTATAATGAAAAAACAAATCATCGATTTCAATCACATATCAGAAGAAATTCCAAAACAAGATGTTGACGCGCTAATATAATATTATAAATTTTATAATAAAAATCTCTGGTGTGTAAAAGAATGTTACAAATACTATAACAGAATACTTCGAGTAATATCATATTTGCCATTGTTAATGACTAGCTCTGGCATAATCTCAAGTGAAGCATTATTAAATCCGTTTTTGCTGATCATATCTGGCGTTGGTGTCTCTCTTTCAACAGCTTGTAAAAAGATTGAACCCAAACTTGAAACAAAAAAAAAAAAATTCTTGTAAAACAGCAAGTATCACTTACAAACAATTACTTGATCAGATACGATCTTACTTGCGAGGTGTAAAATATGATATGGACGATTTAATACGCGAGTTTCGTATTATTGACAGTATGTTAACGGATATCCTACCAATGAGAGTCAGCAGGTATGACAAAAAATACAGCAATGAAGGGGCCTTAATGAATGGTAACCGCTTATGATGCTACTGGTTATTTTTGATATTTTGTATAGTATATTTTTATTGTAGTATATATTTTTATTGTAGACTTAAAGTATTTTAGTAGTAAAAATATATTGACGGGTCCTGGATCAGAGATATTCACAAATATTTTTTTTTACTAGGGAGTTGGAGCTGTGGTCTATACTCAAATATAAAAAAATATTTTATCACCAAAAAAAGTTAATACAGCAGGTCCTGGTCCAGAATCCGCTTTTGGTTTAAGATCAGCCTCTTACTTTACTACAATTAGTAGCTGTTGAAGATATATAGTAAATAAAAAAGTAATCCAATAAAATGGGTTTGACTTTAATTTAGAAACGTATAGGTTTATCAAATCGCTGACAGAATCATAAAAAGCTAAATACCTGAGAGCTGAAAATAGCACCAGTAAATCTACTTGCTTTAAGCTGAGTTTTTCCCTGGTATGTTTAATTTGCTACTATGATATTTGAATGCGATGATAACAAATTTATAACTTGACTAGAATGTTCTCTACATAAGGAGTACATTGCTGAATTGTAATTGTACTCGAAAGCATATGTTGAAATTCCTTCAACTCATTCTGTTTTAATGTCAACGTCATATCGTGCAAATAATTCCAAATTAAGCTTACTTTTCACTTTTTATGTTGGTTAAAACATTTACGATTCATAAGCTTGTCTAGCTTTTACTCTGCAGATGAACGGAAATAAAGTCCAGTGAAGATCATTTATACAATCATGAAAGAGATTTATTGTAATGAAGAGACTGGGTTCTGGTCTAGTTTATGTTTAAACCACCACTAATGAAGGCACATATTCAAAAGATTGATTGATTATGAAGACGGTTAACGGTCGTGCCTTAAAACCATTGGTGTCTACCTTGCGTATTTCCAAAAAACAACATTCTTAAGTTTCAGTCTTATTCCATCCCTAAACCACTCTTTGCTAGACATGCAACGAGAAATATACCACCAACTACTGGTTTTCTTTTCGTTATTTGTTTGGGGGTGTGTGTGTGTAGGTCTGACATCTTCTCGCCATGTATAGTGTATTATTCTCTAGACATTATCTGCTTTCTGTCTTGGCTTTGTATCCTGTATCACTTCGTTGTAGCTTGGACATTTGTGTCGTAATTATATATATATATATATACATATATATATATATATATATATATATATATATATATATATATATATATATATATATATATATATATATATATATATATATATATATATACATATACATATACATATTGCTACGAGAAGGCTCGTACAAAGGTAACAAAAGAACAGAGTGAAGTCAACAAGCTTTGTAAGTTTTAACAAAATAATTTATTTCCCTAGAAAACAAGGTAAAAATATGAAATAGGACTTACGGTTTGTGAATATAATCCAAAAATTAATCCTAGAATTCAAAAATATAAGTCCTATCACTAAACAGTTCTAATTGAACCCAGCTTCGAATCTCGATGATGTTTCAATATGGAAGGCGATGACGTCAGATGAGGTCGCTGTACTGATGGCAACAGTTCCTCGTTGAATCACAATTTATAATGTTCCCGTTTAGAATTCCAGAATAAATTTCCACTGAATGTCTTTGTCCCAGAATTTCTTTAAAAGAAGACCACTTGTGTGTTTTCTAGATCCACAAAATAGAAGAAGTCTAAATCAGCTGGCATCAACATAAAAAAAATCACCTTGAGCTCTAAAGGTGTAAAATACGACTGACAAATCTACTAGAAAATGTCTGATTTAACCCACGATTTTAGATCACATGATGGCTCACGTCACAGGGCTACGTGATCACTAATTTGAACAGCGCAGTAAAAGAAATGCCATTTTACACCTAGGCCAAAATAACCCTAGCTAAGAACCAGATTCTCACGCTGAAATAAATAAAAAAGAAAGGATGTTTACAACTTAGCTAAGACGTAGGAAGAACATGACCATGGTAATAACCAATCATTTTCGCTTAGTATTTACAAACGTCTCAACCAAGGTGAGCTAAAAATAGTGATAAAGCAACATTTTTGCGTTCTAAACAGGTCAAAACAATAGACTGAATATTCCGAAAATAGTCAGATCCCGTGAAAATTATCATCACAATAAAATGATGAAATAAGATAAAATAAAAAAGAATTTAAAACTAACACACAAGCAGTTTAATTACATATACGTAACACTTCCCACATAAAGAAAAAGAAAGATTTATGTAATAAAGCTTTCTTTTTACCATATGTAAATTATACATGAGGAAAACAAAATTACATAAGAAAACTCTTATGAATTAGACAAAGTATACATGGAATAATATTTCTATACACGGAAAAGTGCATCTGCACTCAAATTGTCTTTTCCTTTGCTGTGCCTGATGCCAAGATTATATTCTTGTAAAAACGAACTCCACCTTAATAATCTTTGATTTTTATTTTTCATCTTGTCGATGAAAGTAAGGGAGTTGTGATCACTAAACACAATAACCGGAGAAGGAGCTGAACTAATGTAAACTTCAAAATGCTGTAATGCCAATATTAAAGCCAAACATTCCTTCTCGATTGTTGAGTAATTCCTCTGGTGCTTATTTAATTTCTTACAGAAATAGCACACTGGATGATCAACACCATTTCTATCTTCTTGAATCAATACTGCTCCAACCCCAACATCACTTGTATCAACAGATAGTTTAAATGGTTGATTGAAATTTGGAGCTGTAAGAACCGGCGCACTTTAAAGTATGGCTTTCAACCTATCAAAAGCCTGCTGACATTTTTCAGTCCAAAGAAATTTGTTTTCTTACTTAACAAGTTTGTCAGGGGTTCAGTAATATTGGAAAAATTGGAACAAAATTTCCGATAGTAGCCGGCCACACCCAAAATTCGCCTGAGTTGCTTTTTACTGACAGGCACAGGGAAATCATAGATAGCCTTGACCTTAGCATCTATAGGTTTAATTTGACCATGTCCCACAATATGTCCTAGAAAAGTTACCCAAGCACGGCAGAACTCACTTTCAGATAAACTGATTGTCAAATTTGCATCAGCGAGTCTGTCAAAGAATTTCCGAATCGTGGCTAGATGTTCTTTCCAGGTGTCATTGTAGATGATGACATCATCGATGTAGGCATCACAATTATCAGGACCAGAGGTAATAATATTCATCAAGCGTTGAAAAGTACTTGGGGAACCCTTCATCCCGAACGGCATTACTTTATATTGATAAATTCCATCTGGAGTCACAAATGCCGAAATTTCCTTTGCTCTTTCCGTTCGTGGAATTTGCCAAAATCCATTCAGATGGTCAAATTTGGTGACGTTCTTGGCATTTCCAATTTTATCAATACAGTTATCGATTCTTGGCAATGGAAATGAATCTGCTTTTGTTACACTGTTCACCTTCCTATAATCAGTGCACATAAGGAAAGTTTTATCTGGTTTCGGAACAAATATACATAGTGAACTCCAGTCACTTTTACTGGGCTCTATGAAATTGTTCTCCAGCAAATACTGAATTTCCTTTTTCAAGTATTCCTGTTTGAAAGGGTTCATCTTGTATGGGTGTTGTTTCACAGGTTTTGAATCTACAATTTCAACGTTATGAAAAATTTTGTTTGTCCTCGTAGGAATATCTGGAAACAAGTGCTCATATTCGAATCATAACTGTTTAAGTTCATTCCTTTCTTGTTGTTGCAAATGTAAACGTTTCTGGTCCAGATTTTTCATAATTTCCGAATTCAGAAGATTTGTTGCTCCAAGATCAACAGAGTCCGATTGAATTTTTTCACTTAAATCCTCAGTTTGTGGGACAGGTACAACTAAGTTAATTCCACGATTTACTTGTCTATCTCTTACAATATACTCCTTTAACATGTTTATGTGGCAAAGTTGTTTTTGTTTTCGCCTCGCAGGAGTATTTATGATGTAATTTAAATCATTTACTTTCTTTTCAACCATGTATGGACCATAATACTTAGCCTGAATGTTGATTTTGTGGAATGTGCAAGAGAGCCAGAACTCTATCACCAGGTTGAAAACTCCTATCCCTTGAGTTTTTATCATATCTTGATTTCATTTTTGACTGAGTAGAGTGAAGATTTGCTCTTGCGACCTCACAAGCCTTTGACAACCTGTACTTAAAATCAGAAACATAATCAAGAAGATTGAGTTCAGTATCTTCATTAGAAACAAGTTTCTCTTTCAACAACTTCAATGGTCCACGCACAGTATGTCCGAAAACTAGTTCAAAGGAACTGAACCCTAAAGATTCTTGAACGGACTCCCTAACAGCAAACAAAAGTAAATGAATCCCTTCATCCCAATCTTTACTCGTATCAAAGCAATATGACCGAATCATATTCTTCAAAGTCTGATGAAATCTTTCTAAAGCCCCTTGGCTCTCAAGGTGGTAAGCAGAAGATTTAAATTGTTGAATGCCTAATTCGTGCATAGCTTGCTGGAAAATTCCAGACATAAAATTTGACCCTTGATCCGATTGGACAGATTTG
>JAECUM010041110.1:0-11854 GCA_016617855.1 Megalonaias nervosa
ATATATATATATATATATAATATTTGCGTATCGATTTTTCTTTACTCTTACTTGTCTTTCCATTGTCCATAATTATTTTCTTCATCGTTCCAGTTTTGCTGCCACTACTGAAATTTGCACTCGATACGTTACCTTGCTGGCTAATAGCTCCATGATGTGCAGAAATAAATTTGTCTCTTTTATCTCATAAAAGCAAACAATGTCATAAATTTGTAAATATTATTTTTTTTTCAATTTTGACCAAACTATAACTATAAGGTAGGAGGAGTTATGAATTCCTTCCAGGTATTGTGACCATTCTTCTGGTCTCTTTTGTAACTGTTATTGAATATTTTATAAATGTAAAAATTTATTTTAAATTTTTCTAAAAACAACCTAGCAATTTTGTGCATTTTCAAAAACATTTCCCCTTCCCTGATTCCACTGAATACATTCTCTATCGCTCCTAACCAATAATCTGTACTATCTTGGAATCAGCAATTATAGGTCTTCTGCTTTAGTTGATCAAGGTGAGGATACTAAAGTGACCTAACTGCTACTTTGCGTACAATTCTTGATCCCAAAAGGACACAGTAGATTGAAGAATGTATTGCACCAGTAAATCGATTTTCCCGAAGTACAGTATAAGAGTAGTGAAAATGTCATCAGGAGTTATCTAGAACTCTGTCATTTAAGGTGGATGACATCATAAATGTATTTTATATGTAAACATGCGATAATTATATTGTCATGGCGTGGAATTATTCATTAGTACGGATACTGTCTGGCAGGCAATTATTCTATTTTTCTGGCAATAGATATTGTGACCATAATTATATAGATTGTTGAGGTAAAATTTCTTCCAGATGTTGTAAAACAATTAAATATTAAAATACAAACATACGCTAATTATTATTGGGCGAAGGTTTGATCACATATATAGGTTCTGTAAAAATATAAACGTGTCTTAAATCACTTGTATTTCAACAAATGGCACTAAAGTGGTGATGTATCACATGGCACTAATAGCGTCGTACAAATTTTACAAGTTTCCTGGTGTACCATATTGTACATTTTCAGTACATAATTCTATGAAAATCATGTTCATTTAAAAAACCTAAACTGTAGCTTCTAAACTGTTTTCAGTTGGTTTCCATTTGACAAGAACCCTTAACTCGCGTATGTATGACGCCAGTCTATCGTCAGATCTGCCTGGTATTTCGACTGCTTTTTAATCGACTGAAATAGAAAATTTAAATATTTTTAGAAAATAAGTAAACTATGTATAGTATTTTCTATATCTTCTCTTAATTGAAAAAAAAAATAACAAGAGGTGAAACATTACCAAAGTATTTCTGAAACTGTGGCGAAAGAATAGCATATGTCATAGAATAATTTCTTTCACGTGACTGTGTGCATCCCCCCACCGCACATACACACACACAAACACAAACACACATGCATGTATTATGCCACCGTGGTGTGTGTCTTGGTGAAGTATAACGTGTATATAATCTTGCATTCTTAGGCCTTAATTTCCCGCTATGAGATTCACACATGAATTACTCTTCTATTGGGATAAATATGGTTCTTCAGACACAAAATGCAGACAGATGTGTCGTTCCTGCTGTTAAATATGTTTGACGGGAAAATATGTTCTTAATAGAATCTTAGTACCAAAAAGATCTAATTCATAGGATGTTGGTGACATCTTGGGATGACGATCGTTCAATTTGACCGACCTTAAATATCGTCGGTTGGCGGCTTTAATTTATTGTGACAGTGTACTTTAGATGATTAGGCCTTTGGCTCTCTTACATAGAAATGGTTAATTATTCAAGGTCATACAATTATAATGAAAATTAATCTGTCTTTAATGGCACATTACGGATATTACTCATTAATCATGAAATCAATGAACTGTTTGTTCCCAATTATTTGCACGATATTGGACACACATTAAAAAGATAATTGATCACGTGATGACATTCTTGAAGATTTGACCTATTTGCGCAAATAAATTCTCAATACGTCAAAGAAACAATGCAGTTTTGTACAAGGTATTTTCTATGATAATTACACCTGTATTTCAAATAGCTAAACTGCGGCATGAATGATAATGTGTAAATGTAAAAAAAAAAAAAAAAAAAAAAAAATACATCAGTCAACAACCTATTATAAATCTAAGTTTCAGATGTTTCTTAAATCATCCGTAACCTAATATGACCTATACATGAGCCAAGTCATTGAACACTTGTCATCTGGCCATTCGGAAACCACTCGCAATGTACTGAAGGTTTCAAAATAGCTACCACAGCTGTTTATCCTTGAAAACTGAAAGTGAAGGTTTGAATATTTTGGTCTTTTGACACTATCTGTTGCTTGGCCGTATTTGTTACAGCGTTGGATATTTGGAGAGTGGTCACTTATACCAGCATTTTGTACGCAGCCATCTTTGACAGACATCTTAAGGTTGCAAAATCCATGACAGTCTGGCTACAAAAGCGTGATGATGACTGGAGACTAATTGAAACGTTTATTACAGTAGGAAGAGACTGAATGGTGTGAAGTGGGCCATCTTCTGATAATTGTGTACAGGTATCGCAATTCCTATGTACGGTTTCGTAAGCTGCTAAAATATTCCTCACAAAATATCCATTAAACGTTTGTGATTTGACATTATTTCTTCCAAACAGTTATATCTGGCTTGCAAACAGTAGCTCCTTATTTACAATCCAGTCTGAATAAACTGTTGAAGTGATTTGTTCAATGTGCACGATAGACCACAAATATCAATCACATAGGTAATTTGCACCATTGTTCACAAAAGTGGACAAGACAGGTGATGTTAACCAAAAATCAAAAAGTTCACTAAATATGTGGTTTGTGCATTGAAAAATTTGCTGTTTTTATTAGCGTTTATTAATGCGTTAGTTCAACTTAAATACTGTAATAGACCAATGGTATGTGCTATTTGTATTTACGCGACCGTTTATAGCTAAGTTATTTTTTGTGATTTCTTTTGTGATTTTTTTTTTGTTGATTATGGGGAGTCGGTGTTGGGAAAATATTTCTCAACCTGAATAATCAGCCAGTTTCTAGGGGCAGACATCGTTATGTACAGCCTTCACGAGACTTTATGACGGCATGGATTAGTTTCATAAAATGGACCCACTTGAATCTTTCAACATAAAGAATAATCTGAATATTGTATGTATGCGTGTTTAGTAATTTGAGATACGAATACTTCTTTGTATTGGATGTTTGGGTCGTGTTTACATTGCATAGAGTGAAGTACTAATATTCGGCTTAGAAAGGCGTGCTGGTGAGTCAGACAAATATGAAACAAGAAAAGAAACAGACATATAACTGTGAAATTGTCAAAATTTCCTGATGTATTGCCATTAGGTTATTAGAGTAAAATTGTTGTAGAAGTTTCGCATTTAAGAACCTTTCTGCTGAAAACGACTCTTGATCTGAGGTCCTTGGAAATAGGGGAAAACGTGGACTAGCAAGCCGAAAACGTGGACTATCAAGCCAAGGTGTTCGATTCGCTAGGTATGAGACCCCTTGTGCGTAGCAATATGTAAGTACGTATCATTTCTATTTTTGGCTGCAAAGCTGAACTGTAATTTCAGGAGTTCAATTTTATCTGACATTGGCACAATCCATAGACATGTAAAAGTGTATTGGCAGTGTATACAATGTCATGTAAAAGTGTATTGGCCGTGTATAGAGTGTTTTATCTAAATAACATTCATATAGCGATCACTGCACATAACAACACACTTTTAGAAACCTTTAGCAAGAAATTACTGTCTTATAGCATTTTCGTTTCTTTTTCTATTTGCCTCCTTAATATTCGAGAAAACGTAATTGTATTTAAACATTTGTGTCCAGTCCGTGACTGACATATGGTCTATTCAAAAGATACTTTTCTGTCGTTTGTAAGAAGGCATTATTGCAAAATCATGTTCCGTTTTGATGAAGATAGTCTACCACCATGTGTAGTGATATAAACAAGGTTGAAATATTATATATATATATATATATATATATATATATATATATATATATATATATATATATATACCTACTATATATATATATATATATATATATATATATATATATATTTACAGTGAATCTCTCTCTCTCTCTCTCTCTCTCTCTCTCTCTCTTTTTATTTATAAAAAAGATAAAGACTATTGCGACCACTTTCGCTGTAATTATTGACAACCCTACCTTGTTATTCCTAGATATAGACAAGTAGCATAATAAGGTATGCATACCGAATATTAGCAACGATGCAATCTGTAACAAGCTAATCAGAGAAAAGAGGAAAACCCAAGATATATTCGGACCTATCATGACACGAAACAAATTCAATAACGCAGAGACTATGCTGAGACGAGAAATTATTTTCATAATAATTAAAACAAATTCGTTTTCTAATGAGAGAAGGAAAGTAATTTCTCTTTTTCGCATAAGATAGTGTCGTACTTCTGTAACAACTATGCGGGAAATATTGCGTGAATATCCTCATGAACCGTAGGAACTTTGAGATTGGTAATTTTGATTTACGTTTATGAATCCTCTTATCTCTTGGGTAAGAAAACTACATATTTTTGTGTATCCTCCCTTTTTCTATTTTGCCTAACATAGATTTACTGTATCGCTTGATTGCCAGCTTTATTAACACCGATATCTGGTGGGTGGAAAAAGTACATTTTAATGAGCGTTTTGGAGTTTATTTTAACTAAATACAGTTTTCTCCAAAGCAACCAAAGAACAAACTAAACGGTAGATTTACATTAGAGTGAAGACTTGATGTTTGTTTGAAAAATAAACTTTACTCAGTCTGCTGAAATTTCGGTTTATTGTAAACATAGCAAATAACGAAGCAAGCTTCGTGTTACCTGTGGCGATGGGTAGACAAATTAAAACAGTGGCCATAACATTCAAATGTCATTGACTAAAGTGCTGCTTAAACCCGGCGTGAATAATTAATCTCCAATTTTAATTTGTATCTGTCAGTCGTTAGGAAAGAAGAAACATAACATTCAAGGTTAATACGTATATGTCAGTCACTAGGCAAGCTGGAACATCAAACTTCATCAGGAATAAAAAGAAATTAAAACATCTATTGGCTCGGATTATTATCCTATATGGTTTTCGCATTTTGCTAACGGCCACTGATTACTTTGTTGTGACAGCTACTGGTGCAAAGCAGCATTACTGTGTTGTTTTTTCCTGTTACCATACTTCTCGGAAACACAAAATACTGCTTCTAAACCCATTATTATGCTCTGCGGAAAGTCGTTTCCTTCGAAGTCTGCTTTTATGCACATATTTTGACCATAACAAAACGGATATTATTTTCTGCCCTGGTTGTAAATTAGGAAAGCATTTAGATCATCGTTAGTAAGTTTTAGGTGCTTCTCTCGCCCACTCGCTCCTTTCTTTGCTACCGAAAAAGGACGGTATTTTTATACGATGCATTTAAGATGATAAATTGCACTACTGTAACTGAAGATTGTCGGAAAAGAATATCGATTTACTCAAACAATGTTAAAGCGGCATGTTCTTGCAAAAGCTGGACATTATTCAACTCGTTTCATTAATTTAATATTAAATCATTACCTATTTGAGATTCTTTTTATCACATAGTTTTTATTTCAGCAGCAATTATTTAGACAGAAAGAAGAACAAACAACTTCGTTTATTCTGATAGACGCTGTACCTTTCATTTTTGTGCGTAAAAGATAGTCCCAAACAAAGCTGAAATAGCAAACGTAGACTGTACATTTTTGCTAATTATAAATCACAGAATGAGCGTCCATCCATATAAACAGAACATTTTACAAAAGACAAAATCCTTTTTCAACACAAAATGTCCAATGCGTGTGATGTCACATTGTTTGATACGGTGCACAGTACCAGTTTGGGTAGGCCTATACTACATACCGCCAGTGTTGACCTTGAAATGATACATCAAAACTAAACATTACATTGTTGCGATGTTTTTGTGAAAAGAAGATTACTGGATGCAGAAATACACACATTTACTGTAATGTATTTGTGACCGGATATTTGCAGTATTTTATTTGGAACATTAGGCTGTACAGAAGACGTAAACAAATCTCGGACTTTGAGTCGGACTTGCATCTCATATATACCGCGTAAATATGCTGTGGTTGTATGAAGTTCTTTCAGTTGGGGAGACCGGTTTCAGGCTACATTCTTCTGTGAACAAAGGTGAGTTTATTTACTTCCGTAAGTTCACATTAAACCACGATTGTATATAGGCAGGATTCCATGCAACAGATATAGTGTCTCTCCACTCGCACCCCCACCCCGCTATCAACTGAGCAATACCCGTAGTTTTACTTCTTGTTATTGTTCTTGTCTTGGGGGTTTTAGCCATTTTTCATGTTATGATATATTATACATGACAATAAAAAAGGCCTATTGGGGTAAATTGCTCATATTGAAACAGACGAGTCCATTGTCCCCAATTCCCTTTCGCGAGTCGAATCGGAAAATGGCGGCCAAAAATGTTACTTGAAAACAAAAAATTCCAAAAGGCGGGGTTAAAAATGTTTTCCCACGATCGCAGCCAATCAGTAAAGAGAATACTGCACAATAATTTTTACGGTCTTGTTTGGACCAATCAGATCCACATAAAGTGATATGTTAACGTGTGGTAATATAAAAAATATGAAACTGCAGATACTATAGGAAAACTATACCGACTACGTGATATATTGTTGTTGTTGTTGTTGTAGGGCTTAACGCCATTTTTCAGCACACGATAGGCTATACATGGCGGCCAGTATTAATGGTGGAGGAAGAAACCGGGAAATCCCCGGAAAGAACCACCGACCCACGAGAAGCTACTGGCAAGCTTTCTCACATATCCACATTCGCCGAACCCTAGACTCGAACCCACGCAGACAGAGGTGAGATGGCAGTGATCCGTAACGGAGAGCGTTTTAGACCACTCAAATCTCGACTACATGATATATATATATATATATATATATATATATAAAGAGTATATATATATATATATATATATATATATATATATATAGTATATATATATATATATATATATATATATAGATAGATAGATAGATAGATAGATAGATATGAACGGTACGAACATTAAGGTCTGCCAAAAACAAAACGTAATTTTGATTTCTCTCTAAGAATCCTGTTACTTCTGTGGCCAGAAAAACACATTTTTGTGTATCGCTCCTATCTGTATTTGTCCCGGGCCTACAAAATTAATCGTTTATATAAGCATTGGGAAAATTCCTTCCACCATCCTTCCTGGAAAGTCGATAGTGTCTTGGTTTCTAACAGGACAAAACTATATGGAAAATCCAAGACTTTATTTCTTTGCAAATTCACCGTTCATTTTATTTCTTTTTATTTAAAATATACTTTGCGCCTTAAATTCTAATCAAATGAAAAATTTATAAGCATGTCGATAGGTATATTTCAACTGATCATATAAGACCTTGCACTTGCACTTTAAAGAAAAACACTGAAAATCACAGTTCGTACCACGAACAAGTCGTCTGGCTCCTTTTGTGGTAAATATGTGTTTTTGATATTGACATAAGTAAATTGAAACAAAAGTATTATTATATTAACACGATGAGGTACCGTTTGAAATAACTGATATCCTACATGTATATAAAATAATTTTGAATTTCCAACGGTTTTTTTTTTTTTTGTCAACGTTACAAAGATATATTTTGTTTCGAGTATCTAAACAGCTAGCATCATAATATCCATGTATACATTATTTATAATTATCATTGAAATATGTGCCATAAGAAATATCTAAAAGATGTCAGTAAAAGATATGATGTTATGAATAAATCGCAGGTAAACTATTTCAGTTAGTTCCAATTACGAATCGGATGAAGCAATTTCACATGCTGATTAAATGAATCGAAAAAAGTAACAAATTAGGCGCAAAACGATTTCTTGACGTAATGGAAAGCAATCCTATTTTGCATGATCCTGAGAAATTGGTTTTTCCTATTTAATAAAGTATAAACATAAACGTATATAAATCACTGAAAATCAAAACCCCATATATTTTCTCAATGACTGCAATGCTGCCTGGGATGAAAAAAATGTCTCCTGAAGCTTCAGACGTGAGTAATTAAATAAACTTTATCAAAGGGAATACATTTACCATACTGATTCCAGTCAAAGATTGAACAGTATCAAACAATATTGAAATCAGTATTTATCGTTAACTGGACGGAATTTAATTATTAACAATTATTTCAGCTACAGTTTCATATATGGCCTTAATCCATTTTATCGATCAAAGTTGTACGTTTAACTGGAAATTTTTTGCCAGTAACAAGACGCAAATAAATGCAATAATTTAGAATATAAATTAGTTAGATTAAATATTGAATCTTGCAGTCTTTCTTAAGGGAGCTAATGCTCGATCGTCGCAAACCACTGCTCCGTTTTCACCCGAAGCTGCCTACAAAAATATTTCGTAGTTTCAATATATGCATAGAGAAAACAACGTTATTAACAACACAATATAATAAACTCCTACAAAACAACGTTATTAACAATACAATGTAACAAGCTCCTGCAAAACAACGTTATTAACAACATAATGTAATAAGCTCCTACCAGTGGCGTGACTAGGGGGTGCGGGGGTGCGGACCGCACCGAGTGACACCATCAAAGGGGGTGACACCAAAATGACTGTCTATAAAATTTTTGAATTTTTGTGCAGGACGGGGGTCCATGGGGGTGACACTATGAGTTACCGCACATGAATGTCTATAACTTGCGTGACTAGGGGGTGCGGGGGTGCTGACCGCACCGAGTGACACCATCAGAGGGGATGACACCAAAATGACTGTCTATAAAATTTTTGAATTTTTGTGCAGGAAGAAGGTCCATGAGGGTGACACCATGAGCTGCCGCACTGGGTGAGACCAACCCTAGTGACGCCACTGACTCCTACAAAACGTTATTAACCACACAATGTAAGAAGCTCACACAAATCGACGAAACAACAAAATGTAACAAACTCCTACAAGTCAACAAAAGTGAATTTTTATCAGTCGATAAGTGACTGTTAGGGAGAAAAACTTCGACACATTCAAGCAACAGTAAAAAGTAGTGGTCTACAATGCATAACTGGTAAAAAAAAAATGCATCTGTTATAAAAACTTGTTAGAACTTTTATTTACAGCTGGATGATATATCGAATATGAACGAATTTATATGAATCAGCAAATGTGAGGTCTGCTAGATTAGTTGATCTAAGTCCAAGCAGTTTTCAAACACTTCTCTGTGTCTATGAATTTTCCTTGGCATGATTCTCTCAACGCGCTTTGTTATTCATCAAAAATGATGTATCTGAACATGAAAAGTCCACAATGACATGGGTTCAAACATTGGATCGCTTTTGCAAACTTCATGCAGGAGTCAGTTTGAATTTTAACTCTAGAAAGGCCCAAGTCAAACGAAATGGGTTTTAACTTTGGTATTAAAACATTCTGAGGCGGAAGTACAAGTAGAAATAACATTTTGTTGCTGCAATGAAAAAGACAAGTAAATTACTATATCTGTCAGAAACGAAAGCTGAATGTTATCACGTGCATCATCGATAGGATCGATAAAACAACATTTTTTGTATAATCACGCAGGCAGATCATTCCGTACTCCCCGTGTGTGATGGATAACAAGGAAAGTGGCAGGCAATATGGAAAATAGTATAGGGCCAACTATTACTACTCTCTGGTCTTAAACTAAGTGTAGAAAAGAGCAAAAACCAACACGTTCTGTAAAATTTAACAAATAAAGTATTTCCCTAGAAACCAAAGTGAAAATTTTAAAAAAAGAACTTACAGTATTGTGAATTAAATCCCAAATAGTCCTAAACATTTTGTCACGAGTCCAAATGTAAAAAAGTTCCAACTGAATTCCAGTGGTATTCCAAATAAGTTCCAATACTAAATGTGTTGATGTGTCTGTAGTCTCGAATCTGGTAATGTGTCAATAGCCTGGATTGTGGATACGTCCTACGAGTCTTTTGATATATCAAAATATTATAATCCAGAAATGCTCTTGTCTGAATTCACAATAATTCCAAATTAATATTTCTGTCCAAGAATATTGGTGATGAGCACGTTGTATTTCCAATGATTAATAAGTTGAATAAATAATTCCACCCAAATTAAACTCTGAACAAAACAATAAGGCTAATTCGGCTGCAAAATGTTAAGGCAATAATGAGTGAAATTCTCAAGTAAACAACATTATATAAAAATCTCTAAGACAGATAAATAGAACAAGACAAGGTATAGTACTAAAATTATAATAAAGAACATGGAAAACATCAGACAGACCAGGTTTATCATGGGGGTATTCTAATGTCCTAGATTCAGATTAAGGTAAATATGTGTAAATCCATTGATAATGATTCCTAATATTTAGTCCACAATCAAAGAGAAATAACTATCTATGTTTACAAATCGATGTCTCTAGTCAGGTACACAATGAACTTGATTTTGGACAAGTCAGGTACAAAATACAAGTGTATATAAATTCATTAAGAAAATCCAACAAATAATAGAACTTAACTATACATAACACTAGCTTTATTAGTCACTCATAAATCGCACTTGCTCGTACTTGTTTCGGGTATAATTGGCCGTAACGGAAAACTGAATGGCTACAAGATTGACTAACTATAAGATGTAATAATCGCTTACAAATTGGTGACCGATTCTAAGAAGGGTTACTGCTTAACCATTGGTATTTGGAAAAATTCAGTGCAATGTATTGATAGAAGATTGATTAGAGATTCTGTCTGGATACAAATATCACCCCAATGTAGCAGCTGCGAAATTTCCAAAATCCGAATTTTCTCTGTATCTTACAGTTAACCAACACTGGCGGCTGTACTTTTTCTGTCGCCTAAGAAATATCAAATTAAGTAGCCGAGAACAATTTATTGATTCAATCGCAAATGTTACTTCACACATGCATGTAAATAATATTCTAACCTTAAATTTTATTTTAATTGAGAAATACCTGAAATAGCTCTACGTACAATAAGAACAGTTGCAAAGTGCTTTCAAATAAATCAACGCGATTTCTGTAAATTCGATCCAGAGGCTTGCATCGCCTCAGCATAAATAATGTTAAACAATATATTGTATGTAGTTTGCATTGGTAATTTCCTGAAATGGTGATAAAATGTAATTATACTGTTTGGAGATTCCAATCTCCTCGACGTAACAAATTATTGGCATATTTTAATAACTTCGTGGTATGATAGAAAATAATTATTATGACGTTTTTCACATTTGAACTTTTAGAATGGCGACTACTTGACATCATTAGTATGAGGTTTATTTAAACATGCTAAAATATTTTTTTTAATTATATCGTTGTTTTGTCTATACGCATCCCTCCCCCACCCCCTCAGATAGATTCCCTTTCTCGGAAACAGTTCTCCGTGTACTGACTAGCCGAAATAACTAAAAGATTGCGTGACATAAAGAAAATAATTTGTATTGCATCGCGTGCGCTCTCTCTGCCCGTGCAAGGGAATATTTCTGTGTTGCGTGGAATATAATATTCATGTTTTCGATGAATATTGTAAATAATTGAAGTCATACATTTTTTTCAACGATGCTTTATTATTCTCCATTTTCTTTGGTTGTATATGTATGCGCGTGCGTATACGTGTATGAAATTTGTATTCTCCGCTTGCTACTTTAAGAGGTAAATTATTACAGAAGCCGGGTATCATAAATCTGAAGATTTTTCACCTGGGCCGTTGTGTGGATGATACAAGATACCATAA